>BQNB010016482.1:23480-33480 GCA_026074375.1 Tanacetum coccineum
AAAAGAAAAAAAATACTCTCTTTACAAATCTCTCTTGATCAACCCGATCTAAATCCCCTTATCTATTCTGTAGGCTAATACTGATGACTACTGATGGAGAAAACCCGATGAAACGAACCCGAGAATGAAGCAAAATCCCAAGCTTGTGACTTACTCTTGTACTATCCGTGTGATGAAGAACGATGCAGAGGCAAATCTCTAAGTACCATATACTCACCCAAAAGTATATAAAAAAAATACAACACCTTATCACTAACCATATATGCCCCGAACAAGTCATCTTCGTTGTGAAAAAGAAAAAAATCGAAGACGAGATAAGTACACTCCCCGTGAAAGCCTACTTCAATCCCAAAATAAGTAACATCGTACAAAAACTCCGTAGTATGTTACAAGAAACTAAACTCCGTAATTCATTAAAAACCTAATACAAGCCTTTAAAAGAGTGTAGTGTGAATATTTGGAAAAGATCATTTTTTAGATGTAATGTAATGTGTTTGTTGTGGTTAGGTTGTTGCAGTGATTTTTGATTGTGTTATGATCGTTAACTGATATATTTCGGGGGCTTCAAAAAAGTATACCATAAAAACGGCTGTCCAAGTAATAAAACCTGGTCAATTATACTTTACCTGACAAGATAATGTTTTAAAACCCGGCGAATCAATTAACATAAGCACACTTAACAACCCATTTAACTATAACGCATCCCGTCAATTTATTTCTGGCCCAATCATATAAATCAACTTAACAATATAACAGCCCAACTCCAATATTCCTAACAGCCCAATAATAAAAACTGGGCCTAGTTCATCATATACAACTCTCACTTATACCCGGCCCACGCAACAAAAACATATACTCAGTCCATGTTTGTATTTAAGGATACTAGGTCTGCTATGAACCACGGCCCAAACCAATGTATACAATAGGCCCAATTTCTGTGATTATAACTTTCAGCACAGTATAGGCCCATTTTAATACACGGCCTAAAATGAAGTCAGATATAAATTTAAGAATCCCTAATTTTTCTCCCATTATCCTAACCCTAAACTCATACTCATCCGCCCCCATCTCTTTCCCAGTGAGACAAGAACATCTATGCCTTAATTGCTAAACACGAAATCAGTTAATCAAAAAGCAAAAACCCTCCTTGCATTTACTAAACACGAAACACATCAACCATGTTCAAGCACAACAAATCCTTTTATTCTTTGAATAATTGTATCTCTAACCTATGAAGAACAAGAAGGTTGTGTCTTCAAGATCTTGTATAAGGTCTCGGGTAGGTAATTGTTTTTTGATTTTGTGTTTGCAATCGAAACAAGGAATTGACTATAACATATCTATACTTCTATATAAAGCATTTATAATGTGGGACCCATTAAAAATTAAAATAAGGAGGTCCATCCATCTCATTTTTGGAAATCACATCATAAAGTGACATGTGTCACATTTTGATTAAAAAATCACATTTATTTTCAAATTGAAATATCTTTTTATCTATTTAATTTTATTTTGATCTAATTTCACCATATTTTTTAAAATTTTATGCTCTTTAATTCAACATCCATTTTGATATATTTTTATAATTTTTTTTACATTTTAATGGGTTTATTTTATGTTGATTTATATTTTTTTACAACTTTAATCTTTTATACTACTATATAAAGCATTTATAATGTGGGACCCATTAAAAATTAAGATAAAGAGGTGCAATCTTGACCATCCATCTCATTTTTGGGAATCACATCATAAAGTGACATGTGTCACATTTTGATTAAAAAAATCACCTTATTTTTCAAATTTGAAAGTATCTTTTTATCTAATTAATTTTTGATTTTGATCTAATTTACATATTTTTTTAAAATTTTATGCTCTTTAATTCAACATTCCAATTTGATTATTTTATATATTTTTTTTACATTTTAATGGGTTTATTTTATGTTGATTTATATTTTTTTACAACTTTTAAACACGAAATCAGTTAATCAAAAAGCAAAAACCCTCCTTGCATTTACTAAACACGAAACACATCAACCATGTTCAAGCACAACAAATCCTTTTATTCATTGAATAATTGTATCTCTAACCTATGAAGAACAAGAAGGTTGTGTCTTTAAGATCTTGTATAAGGTCTCGGATAGGTAATTGTTGTTTGATTTTGTGTTTGCAATCGAAACAAGGAATTGACTATAACATATTTGTTATAAGTCATCTTTAATTTCAAAAATTAAAAGAGGGGTTTTATACCTTTCACATAGATCTATGATGATTATGTGTACAACTAAAAAAATCTATAAAGATTGGAAATGAAAGTTGTACAATTCTGAGATCATTCATTTATTTAGTTTCGAGTCAATGATATTGTTGAGATGGGATAGATTAGATGTGTAGAAGTGGAGAGATGATTATGACGATGGGTTTAGGATATATGTGGATTTATTTGATTGTTGTAATGGTAGATTGATGGATGGTTTGTTGTTGTTGTAATTGATGTTATAATAGATGATGTGGCGGTTGATGTTGTTGAAGTAGTTTGTTGTTGATAGTTTGTAGTTTACACGAGTAGGTCCTTTTCTTTTCTCATTTCTATCCATTCCTTGACCTTTGACTTGGTAATTACCGGTTTGTCTGGCTTAGTGAGTTGACTCGGGTCAACTCGGTAAATACCGAGTTGACTCGGTCATGGGTTGTGGCTTGTATAAATCGCCAGATTTGGCAGACGTACAAATCGCCGTCTTAGGCAGATGTATAAATCGCCGTCGTCCAAACGGTATAAATTACCGGAATCAAAACGGTATAAATCGCCGAATCTTGATGGTATAAATCGCCGAATCACACTATGTATAAATCGCTGTACTGTTTTTCTTGTCTGTTTACAAAAAATAAAAATCTATCTTTGTAAGAAATTTTTTTGGATATGAGTTTGGTTTTGTACCCATTCATACTAGGACTCAAAATAAGCTTTAAAAAGCTGTTTCGCCCATAAAATAAGCTTGAAAAACTCACAGAAGGACGAAATAAGCTCTCTTAAGTAGTAACCCACCAATAAGCCCAATACAAGGACGAAATAAGCTAGAAATATACCCAAACAAGGAAGAGATAAGCATAAACAGACTAACCCAATAAGTGTGAAATAAGCTTGAAATAAGCCAAGAAAAAACTGATAAAAAACCAATAAGCTGAACCCTCTTTTTGATATTCAAGAAAACTGATAGGACACTAGGAGGATGCTTTTATCACAAAAACAACAACAACAAAAATCCAGTGGTGGCTTTTTATGAACAAAAAAACTTACGAAAATAAGCAGAAAAATAAGCTATAATAAGCTTAGACACGAGACAACAAACACGCACAATACAAAACACTTCCGGTTAGCTCATGATACCAATTGTAAGACTAGTGATTCACCTATTCGGGGGTCTTGGTTGATCAAAGAACACAAGATGAGACATTATGTTTTAGTGAGAGAAAGTAGAAAGAGGGTTGGAAGAAAACTTGTAATATTAGCTTAAGAATAACAAAGAGTTACAAATGATTTCACCAACCACCCCTCATGGAGAGCCATGAGGGGTATTTATACTAGAAACAAAACCAAACTATTCCTATTTTACATAAATGACTCTTTCGTGACACGCAGTGTCCAAGACTAGTCCAATTCATGTGTAAGACGCCAGATTCACTAAAAAGTGAGGCTAACAGATCTTACTATGATTACCACAATGTATATCCATAGTATCTTCATTATTAATTCTATGAATGAATTCCTAATTTAAACATTAATCAGAGTGTTCCTTCTAATATCTTTTAATTAGATTTCAATGTTGTCAAATCACCCATACACAATATGATATACATAATGAATCTTTTAGTGGGACTTAAGGTTTCCTTTCATGTGTTCAATCTCACCAAGTGAGATAGATCATTCGAGTTTCACTCAACGATAATTCATATTGTACTCGGACTTAATTCACCAAATATGTTTAATGTATCAAACATATTATTCCAAGGTTGCATGTTTCATCTCCTAAAATACTTACAAGAAACTTTATTTCAATCTAAGGGATAAAATCTTACTTAGATAAATAAATTGTTTCTAATTATGTTCAATAACATAATCTATTTTAGAAAAGTAAAAACAAATTTACTCCCACTAGCTTTGAGATGTACTCACGAGATATCTTATTTATAATTAAAAATCAAATCCAACAAGTGATTTATTTAACAATTAAACTTAAGATTATGCTAATTAGATGCGTTCGTTTAATCCATGCTTGAATTCTAGCATTTTTGTATACTTTCTAAAGATTTACTGGATTCACAAAACCTTATTTAATTACATATCGTCCTCGCAAAGTAATCAATTAATAAAGAGTTCTTGAAATCCAATTTGTCATATTTCCTTCTAAGAAAACAAGTATGACAATTAAATCATCTTTATATATTTAAAGTTCATAAATGAGGAAGTTTTAATCACATTCAATTACTTAAGAATAAGTAAACACTTATGTCATTTGACGCACAGTAAATATGTATACAACATTGTCCTTATGAGTTTTCTCTAAAAGGAAACTCATTCAAACCTGATAGGTTAAAGATAAAACAAATTCTAAGAATATGATTATCTCCTTTAGGACAACATCTCTTCATTCATAGTTTTTGAGTCATTCATTAAATCCAAGATCTAATAATGCATCTCCTATGGTCAGCAGGTTCATAATGATCCTCTAACTCATAATCCTTACCATTGATATACAAACATATCATGAGGTATCCATGCGGATCTATGAATATGGGTAACATCATTCTAAGGTTTATTATTTCCATGTTTAGCTTTAGTATGACATTGGCTAGTGCGTTTAGAAGGTTTATGTATCTTCTTCTTAAAATAATTCAAGACATACATTACTCCTACTCGTTTTTAAAAGAGTGAGACTCCCACTCGCTTCTTGTACATTTGAGACTATTCTCAAATAACTCAGCATGACGAGCAACAGAAACTTTTTTCTTATGTGGGTGTAGAAATGGTATCCCATTGTTTTCTTTGGGTATCCAACAAGATACACTTAACAGTTCTAGGCATTTGTCAATAATAATCTTCAAGAGATTTTTACCAAATTTAGAACTTCAATTAAGACATAATGAGATTCATCTCATTTTATCTTAATTAACATTCTAGGTTGGAGTCTTATTAGGCATATCCATGACATACTCAATTATCTAACCTTGATCTCTTTTAGGAGTTGAATAAGTTAAGGTCATCATGAATCAAAACAATACCAATATAGAGTTTGATTACCCTTGTTGGTCATATCATAAAAATATGGTATTCCAATAAGATTGATCTCATACTTTATGGTTGTTCCTATTATACCAACTTAAGTAAAATGTAATGGTATCAATAGTATTACAAAGCCAATTGCATACTTTTATAAGTCTTTTGATCAAGTCAACGACTTAATGTGTATGTACTAACAAGTAGACATAAACATCTAATATGTTACTATTTGTTATAAGTCTTTGATCAAGTCAATGACTTCATGTACATGTCTTAATCATGAAGACATGACAAGTAAATCGATAGTAATTTCAAGTTAATTTCAAACTCCTTGTTTATGATTTCTAAGAAAACATAATTATGTAGCTTATCTTTTTGTCTTGACACATTCTCTTAATAGGGCTACATACATTAAATGTGTAGGAGTCCTAGTAGAGTAATAGTTTTCTTACTTTACAGTCAATAAACCAGTAGTCATATTTTTCTAAGTTGTTCCTTGCACACATTAAAGATTTCTCCCACTTGTGCAGGGTATAACTTCTTTACATAAAACAACACCACACTAGTTAGTTAGTTTGTATCCACAATATGGCAGTGTCAAGCTCATAGCTAGTGTATATAGAAGTCCATCGATTAATAAGGAATCGTGCATAACTATCAAAGATAACATTAAAACAAAAGCGACATCTCAAAGGCAACAAGTTATCAAAGATAATACACAATGATTCTTTACTAAATAAAGATGTTTTAAACTTAGAAAGTAATTTATTGTTTCAAGCCAAGCCAGAAATAAAGTAAGATGTCTATGAGGTAAACAACTCATAACTCCTACTGATTTTGACAACATTGCAAGTTTGTCATTTTTATTTATAAAATGCATTACTCCCACTGGATCTGACAACATTGTGAGTGTTTCTTCACTAGTGAAAGTAATTTGCAATTTATCTTTTCTATTTATTGAATATCTACATATTATTGCTAATGTGAGTCACATGTAAGCAAGTACTTAGATATGCAAGTAAGTGTGTTCAAGTTCTAGCCATATCAGCTATTCATTAACTTGAAAAATTGACATGCAATTCCTCCTTTATCCACTCACTTTACCTCAAGGATGTGCATCGTCTCTTACTGGTTTAAGGAAACAGCTATAGACACGAGTTCTTTAGTTATTTCATTTTACAGTATTGCGGTGATATTTCCGTCTTCCAATAATAATTCGTTTATTACCATACGGTTGTTATATTAATTCGTTTATGTAAAATTATTTATTCTTGCGTTGTTCCGTCGTGGGTTCCTTTGCGGAAACCACTAAACCCCTGCGTTATAGAATGTTTGCAAGATTTAACAAATTTACGTATACAGTCCATGATTTAGCAAAGTATACATATCAATATACATACAATAAGCTTTTTAATCATGTACTTTTTATTGTAACTTTTTCTACAAGTAAAAAGTATATGAAATATTCTTATTTTCTCAAGGAAATTAGACACAGTTTGTCTTCCACAAGTAAGAACAAACTTTGTTTACGGTATACGTTGCATAAATACATTAAAAGAACTTGCAAAGTTCATTTTTAGTATTTTCGATAATTCATCCCTTAAAAATTAACTACCTATGTTTATATTATAAATAATTAATATTTATAGGGTCTAAGATCCAACTGACGTTTTTACACATATGTAGTTGATCTACTAGAACAGTACAACTCAAAATGGTAATATGCGAGAGTAATTTGCCAACATGTGCAACTCTTAGGTTATGGGCCAAAGCAATCAAATTCTGGAATTATAATGTCAAAGTAGCATGTTTTCACCCCAACGTGTGCCCACAGGCTCGGAGGCTCGGACCAAACCATAACTCGATATAAGTCATCCAAAATTTCATCTGTAATTTTACAGTCTCAGGTCTGACCATACGATTGTTTTACCTACATTGTTTTGCAAGTTTACATAAGACTGTCTTTAGAGTAAAAAACAAATTTTCAAGTGATTCAATACTTGGAGGCAATGACCTAATTTTCAGGGTATAAAAGTTTTGATAGAAAAAAGGGTTACCAAAAAATCGTGTATAAAAAGCATGATACAAACCTTATAACACTATTTATTTTAAACTTTCCAATTTTCTTTTAAAAAACTTTCTTCTATAAATAGAAAATCCCGTAATTTTATTAAAACACATGCCATTTATAAATTAGGGTTACCATGTATACAATATTTCCATGATAAGTAATATTACTAGGATAAGGTTAAGATCCCCATGGGAAATAATCAATTCTAATATAGATACCAAACAGATTTATTCCATCTTTAGTAATTATTACGACATACCATATTATATTGTTAAAACGTTTATGTAAAATGGTTTCTTTCTTGCGTTGTTTTCCATCGCGGGTTCCCTTGTGGGAAACAATAAAACCCCTGCGTTATAGAAATTTGCAAGATTTAACAATATTTACGTATATAGCCTATGCTTTAGCAAATTGTTCAATAAAACATTTTTAATATGTACTTTTAGTCCATATTAATTTGAATAGCGTTTTTGCATATAATTATAAAACGCAACAAATATTAAAAAACACGCAAAATACTATTTTCAAATTAATCATACTAAACTAGAATCAGTTACGCAATTAAAACAATAATTTAACAAAAGTCTTCTCATCTTTTGCAATTACCAATTAATTTCGTAATGATTATGCAAACACACTTGCATTTAACCATTATATACTAAGCTTTAATACCATGGTTTCTTGACGTAATCCATGTATGAAAATTTATTACAAGTAAATAAGCAACAAATATATTTTTAAGTAAATGTAAAAATATTCACATATTTTGTTTTCTTATTTTATGTGATATTTAGGTAATATATTTCACTAAATAATTTCCTAAATATGATTTCACGTAAAAAGACAAGTATAATTTATTTTTCACACTTGTGTGATATTTTAGGACAAAATATTTTACAAAATAATTTTCTAAAAAAAAGATACCACATAAAAGGAAAATAATATTCACAAAATATGTAGCATATTTAAATTTTTCCATATTTTTAAGTGATCTTTAAGGGAATAGATTTTACTGAAATAGAATTCTAAACTGGTTTTCACTTATAAAAGGCATGAAAACTATATACCAAAATATGCTATTTTTACATCTTTTTCTGTTTTTATGTCAATTTATAAAAGCTATATTGACGGTATGTGGATGCGATCTGTTGGAATCGTTAATTAATACCTAAATTTTACTTTAATATTATTACGGATACGCTAGCATTTTATTCATATAGCAATTATAATTACATAAAATATAAACAGAAAAGGATAGCAAATAGCAAAACCAAGCTACGTGAGAAACAAAGACTCTCGAGTACACGCATGTGTGTTAATTCGTGTTAAACCAAACCCTTAAGTTTACTTAATAGTAGTAACCTCCACGGGTTCATACATACTACACGTCAACCAATTTCACACTCGAATTGCTAGTTCCACGAACCACGATCAAGAATACGACAAGTAGTCGAAGAAACCAAAAATCCCTAAAAGGGGTTTTAGTTGGTTCGACTACAAGAGAAGAGAAAGAAGGGAATTGGATAAAGTATTAGGTTCTTTTAGGGGGGGGATCCTCTATTTTATAGTGTTAGGATTAAGGTTACATAGCTTTGGGAAAAAGCTACATAATCTTAACACTTTGGTCCCTCTTCTTTCCTTCCACTATTTTCGGCCATAACTAGTCAATTTACAACTTTGGTGTTAACTTTTCGACTTTTCTAATATTTATGGTTAATTAAATTTAATTACCCATTAATTAAAAAGTCTTATTGTTAATTATTCGTAAACGAACTAATTAACGACCGTTAGTATTTTATCGTTGGAATATTAATATACATAATAAATATACACTTATATTATTATATACATCAATCGAGTATTAATACATATATAATAAATATACGCTTATATTATTATATATATATACCAATAGAATGATATCTATGTGTATAACGTGTGTGAACCCCGTAGGCTCACGTATTCCTAGCCGTATAAATATTCGTATGACATGAGCACAAACCCTACAAAATTTACATCATATAAAGATCTCAAAGCACACAACTATAACACATATAAAGACTTTAGTCACTCTAACGGTTTGACTAACATGCTCAAGTCACGGTTGTCACAGTCTCCCCTCTTTGGGTGTAAATTTCGGTCTGAATATTTAATCGTTTCTACGTTCAACAATTTTGCTTACCACACGAGAGTACAAATAGCAGCATAAACAAAACTATAAGCAAAGAGATCACCCCTAACTCATGAGTCTTCGCCTGTCCTAGAGAAAAACTCGGTCAAAAAACCTTAAGTTGTGTAAACAACTTGATCCATAACTCAACCCCCTCAACTCTTCAAACAAAGAAATGTCTTGAAATCTAAGTTATAAGTGGTTACAAGGACTCAATGTTTTTGAAGATTTGGCTACGACTCACGGTTTACTCAATATATTAAACTTTAACTAAACCACTACAAAACGATGAAAGGGATGCAACTAAATCTGCCAGTAACCCTTGAAAGTTAATCTTTCCTTCCTGATTTGTGATGATTGACACGTGTACTCCCATGCCCAGCTACTATCTCATTCAATATAAACCTTGTAAACTTCTCCATCTTGTAATATTCTGTATTGCTTGATAATGGGGCTGACTTAGTTAGTCTATCGACTATTACCC
>BQNB010016482.1:48480-59261 GCA_026074375.1 Tanacetum coccineum
GTTAGCCTTAAAATATGTTGACTTATACGGAATTATATTAGATATTGTAAGGCGTGACTTATAGGGACTAATAATGTCAAGTTAGGATAGTAAACAAGTCATACGCCTATATATACCCTCCTATACTTTCATAGGAGGGTGAGGATAATCATTTGTATTTCATAAAGTGTGTGTGTGTTTCTCTCTCTAGAAAACACACACATCTTTCACTCTCTACTTTTCTCTCTTAATAATATGGCTCTCTATTTCTTTTATCCTCCCCGACCTCCGAATCGTGTGTTTTAGGCTAGAATCTTTATGGGTAACAATTGGCATCAAAGCCTAGGGGCGTTTTGTGTTTGCGGTTTGCATTTTAGGGTGTTGTTCTGAGCTTATTTTAAGCTTTTGTGGCTTATTTTTAAGCCAAAACCCACAGGTTTGGTTGGTTGGTGTTTATTTTGTGCAAAAGCTTGAAACTTTCTTCTCTTTATTGTTTCTAGCTTATTTGTACAAGTGGTTTGTGGTTTGTCAAAGCTTATTTCACATGATTCATGTTTTTTAAGCTTTTGTCTTGAAAAAAAGTGGAAAACTTTTCGTGTTAAAAACCACCAAGTTTTGGTTTTTATGGTTCTTATTACCTTGGAATCACTAGAAGTACAAGTAGATCCTTGAAAAAAACATCAAAATCATTGATCTTTGATGTTGGCTTTTTGGTTCGAAAATAGTCCTTGGTCGTAGAATCTTGATTTTAATCTTTTTGTAAAAAACCATTAAAGTTATGTTTTTAGCTTCTACTAGTCTTAGTATAGGTAGAAGTACAAGAAAAACTCGGGTAAAAAGATTAAAAATAGGGGAGTCTTTTGGTATTTTGTTTTTTGTGTTTTAGACACTTTTAGGCGATTTATACACTTGGTCAGGCGATTTATACGTTGGTCAGGCGATCTATACGTTGGTCAGGCGATCTATACATTGGTCAGGCGATCTATACGTTAGTCAGGCGATCTATACACTGGTAGGCGATATATAAGTTGTCGGCGATTCTTAAATTGTTCAGGGGATCTATACGTTGGTCAGGCGATTTATACACTTGGTCAGACGATTTATAGATTGGTCAGGCGATGTATACGTTGGTCAGGCGATGTATACGTTGGTCAAGCGATTTATACGTTGGTCAGGCGATTTATACATTGGTCAGGCGATCTATACGTTGGTCAGGCGATCTATACATTGGTCAGGCTATCTATACGTTGGTCAGGTGATCTATACATTGTTCAGGCGATCTATACGTTGGTCAGGCGATCTATACATTGTTCAGGCGATCTATACATTGGTCAGGCGATCTATACATTGGTCAGGCTATCTATACATTAGTCAGGTGATCTATACGCACAGGTGACTATACACACATGTGATTTATACGCACATGTGATTTATACGCTTTTGCTTGGGTGATTTATAATCTCTCTCTTTTCCTCCTCCTCCGTTGTTGTTGTGAGAGAGATTATAAACACCCAGCAAAAGCGCTATTAAATCACATGTGAGTATAAATCACCATGGTGGTATAGTCACTGTAGCGTATAGATCACCTGACTAATGTATAGATAGTCGGACCAATGGATGGTCGCTTGACCAATGTATAGATCGCCTGACCAATGTATAGATCGCCTGACCAACGTATAGATCGCCTGACCAATTAATAGATCATCCTGACAAACGTTATAAGATAGCCGACAATGTTTAGATCGCCTGACCAACGTATAGCTCGCCTGACCAATGTATAATCGCATGACCACGTATAAATCGCTTGACAACGTATACATCGCCTGACAAAGATTATACAGCGCCATTGACCTATCTATAAATATGTTCTGACCAAGTGTATTTAAATCGCATTTCCTGACCAACGTATAGACCCTGACCAATGTATAGATCGCCTGACCAGTGTATAGATCGCCTGACCAGTGTATAGATCGCCCTGACTACGTATAGATCGCCTGACCAATGTATAGATCGCCTGACCAACGTATAGATCGCCTGACCAACGTATAAATCGCCTGACCAAGTGTATAAATCGCCTAAAAGTGTTTAAAACTCAAAAATCAAAAATACCAAAAGACTCACTTTTTAATGTTTTTACCCGATTTTTCTTGTACTTCTTACCTATCTAAGACTAGTAGAACCATAAAACACAAACTTTATGGTTTTTACAAAAAAATTAAATCAAGATTCTTAAGGACAAGGTACTATTTTTTCGAACCCAAAAAGAACATAAAAGATCAAGATTTTGATGTTTTTCCAAGGATCTACTTGTACTTCTAGTGTTTACAGGTAATAAGAAATAAAAACCAAACTTGGTGGTTTTTAAACTGAAAAGGTTTTCTTTTTTTTCGAGTCAAAAGCTTAAAAAAAACATGGAGCATGTAAAATAAGCTTCAACAAACCACAAACCACTTGTACAAATAAGCTAGAAACATTAAGAGAAGAAGTTTCAAGCTTTTGCACCAAAATAAACACCACCAACCAAAACTGTGGTTTGTTGGCTTAAAAATAAGCCTCAAATAAGCTTAAATAAGCTGACAACACCCAAAATGTAAACCACAAACACAAAATACCCCTAGGCTTTGATGCCAATTGTTACCCATAAAGATTCTAGCCTAAAACACACGATTCGGAGGTCCGTGGGGAGGTTAAAGAAATAGAGAGGCCATTTGATAAGAGAGAAAGTAGAGAGATGAAAGATGTGTGTGTTTCTAGAGAGAGAAAAACACACACACACTTTATGAAATACAAATGATTATCCTCACCCTCCTATGGAAGTATAGAAGGGTATATATAGGCGTATGACTTGATTACTATCCTAACTTGACATTATTAGTTCTTCTAGTCACGCTTACTATATCTAATATAATTTCCGCTTAAGTCAACATATTTTAGGCTAACATATGGTTCCTGGTACTTTATTTTGCTTTCAAACAATAAAATTGTGTTAGAATCTTTACGGTATTTTGCAATCCCATCGGTACTACGATGTCCGTTGTTTGAGTAACATATTTTATATTAATGTCAAATTATGAAAACATTTTGAAGTATATCTTGGTGGTGTTTAGGGGAAAACTATTCTTGAAATGATTTTATGAATACATTATGATAAGCGCTTTTATATGACTGTCTCTTTATTATTATGAAAACTACGTTTACAATTGATTTTTATGAAAACAATGTGATATTGGTTGAGTGTCAAGACTATGTTTAAGATAATCTTTACATTTTTGTATGTTTGTTTTTGATAAATTTTATGTTATGAAAAGTATGTTTAAAATGATTTATATGGTTAAAATGCGATACACCTTGTATATAACTATCTCTTAAATTTTTATGAAAACCATGTTTAAAACGATTTTTGTAAAGATTATATTTAATACAATTTTTTTATTTAAAATGATTTTTTATTTATTTATTTAAAACAACTATCTTTATTGTTTCAAAATAAATTTTTATAAAAACAGTATTTAGTTGGTTCTTTCGAGTAAAGTCGATTATTGGTATAAGAATTCTATCTTTCGTATTTATCAATCTTGATACGTATCATTAAAAAATTTTCGGGGGGGATATGTGTTCCTTTTGTCTTGATACGATTTGCTGACTCTTTTGTTTGTGTTTCCTATCGGTATAGGTATTCTATCCTTTCTCTAAAGGATTCTTATGTCATTTGATCCACATCTATTTGCATTGTCGAAATCCTTATATGTTATCTAGCTTTGATCGATATTCGTTTGCTACCTGATTCGTAGTTCGTAACCTTTAGGAATTCGTTGAAATTTTACGTGTTATTTGAACCATGTCACTCTTCGTGGGGAGCACCTGTGTTGTTCAAGAAGAAGGACGGTTCATTTCGGTTGTGCATAGACTATCGACAGTTGGAAAAGTTGGCCACCAAGAATCTCCCCAGGATCAACGACTGGTTCGACCAGTTACAAGTTTCACGTTATTTCCCTAAGATAGATATTCGTTCCGGTTACCATCAGTTAAGAGTACATGGAGAAGATATTCCCAAGACGGCATTTTGGACGCGATATGGACACTTTGAGTTTACGGTTATGCCTTTTGGGTTAACCAATGCACCATCGGTTTTCATGGACTTGATGAACCGGGTGTGCAAGCCATATTTAGACAAGTTTTTCATTATGTTTATCGATGATATCATGATCTACTCAGCGTCTAAGGAGGATCACGAGGTTCATTTGAAGTTGGTGTTGGGTTGCCTAGTTTTCCAAGTATGAATTCTGGCTACAAGAAGTGCGTTTTCTCAGACACGTGGTTAACAACAATGATATTCACGTGGACTCTAGTAAGATAGAAGCAATGAAGAATTAAAAAGTACCTAAGACGCCATCTGAGATACGATCATTCTTAGGATTGGCAGGTTACTATTGACGTTTTATCGCGAATTTTTCTAAGATTGCTAAACCCCTTGCTTCACTAACGTAGAAGAATCGGAAGTATGAGTGGAACAGGGAACAAAAAGAAGTTTTTTAGACTTTGAAGGACAATTTGTGTAATGCGCCAATATTGTCATTGCCTGATGGACCAGAAGACTTTATAGTTAACTGCGACGCGTCAAATCAAGGATTAGGTTGTGTACTCATGCAAAGAGGCAAGGTAATCGCGTATGCATCACGTCAATTAAAGATCCATGAGAAGAATTATACAACACACGACCTAGAATTGGGAGCAGTATTGTTTGCTCTTAAGACTTGGAGGCATTATTTGTACGAACGAAGAGTGTCATCTATACGGATCATAAGAGTCTTCAACACATATTCGATCAGAAGGAGTTAAATATGTTCCAACGAAATGGATTGAATTGTTTAGTGATTTCGACAGTGAGATTCGTTACCATCCTAGAAAGGCGAATGTAGTGGCTGATGCATTAAGTAGAAAGGAGAGAGTAAAACCAAGACGAGTACGCACGATGTCTATGACTATTAGTCAAGTGTCAAGGACAAGATATATTGGCTGCTCCAGGTGAGGCGTCCAAGGTAGAGAACGCGACAGCAAAAATGTTGCGTGGCCTGGACCAACTAATGGAAAGGAAGGAAGATGGAGGTATGTATTTTATATGGGTTCCATTAATAGGTGATGTAAGGACATTAATTATGGACGAGGCTCATGCATCAAGGTACTTGGTACATCCGGGAGCGGATAAGATGTACTATGACCTTAGAGATATGCATGGTGGCCATGTATGAAAGAAGGGTATTGTTACCTATGTTAGTATAGTTTTGACATTGGTTTAAAGGTGAATGCTGAAACATCAAAGACCTTTGGGTTTATTGTAAACAGCATGAGATACCTGAGTGGAAATAGGAATAGACTAACTATCGAATTGTTTACAAGGTTGCCCAAGATCAAGTGTGGTATGTACGAAATTGGGTATAATTGTCGATTAGACTACTAGTCAGCCATTTTCTAGCAATACGAGAAGATTACAAGATGGAGAAGTTAGCAAGGCTTTATATTGATGAGATTAGTAGCCAGGGCATTGGAGGTATACCGAGTGTCTATCATCTAAATCGGATGGAAGATTTACTTCAAGGGTTACTGGCAGACTTTAGTGCACCCTTTCATGTTTTGTGGTGGTTTGGTTAAAGTTATATATTGAGTAAACCTGAAGTCGAGCCAATTCTTCAAAAACATTGAGCTTTGTAACAACACATAACTTAATTTCAAGACAGTTCTTGTTTGATGAGTTGAGGGGGTGAGTTATGGATCAAGTTGTTACACAACTTAAGGTTTTTTTGACGAGTTTCCTCGAGGACAGGCGAGACTCATGTAGTTGGATGTTCTCTTCGCTTATAGTTGTTATGCTGCTATTTGTACTCTCGTGTGGGTAAGCAAAATTGTTAACAGTAGAAACGATTAAATTTCGGGACGAAATTTCCCTAAGGAGGGGAGACTGTGACAACCGTGACTTGAGCATGTTAGTCAAACCGTTAGAGTGACTAAAGTCTTTATATGTGTTATAGTTGTGTGCTTTATGTGATTCTTTTATGTAGTATTTTGTTAGGGTTTTGTGTGGAATGGTAATACGATATTTATACGGCTAGGAATACGTGAGCCTACGGGGTTCACACACGTTATACACATAGATATCATTCTATTGGTATATATATATAATAATATAAGCGTATATTATTATATATGTATTGATACTCGATTGATGTATATAATAATATAAGTGTATATTTATTATGTAATTGTAATATTCCAACGATAAATTATAACGGTCATAATTAGTTCGTTTGACATATAATTAACATTAAGACTTGCTTAATTATTTGGGTAATTAGTATTTAATTATCATAAATATTACGAAAAGTCGAAAAGTTAACACCAAAGTTGTAAGAATTGACTAGTTATGGCGATATTAGTTGGAAGGAAAGAGGAGGGACCAAGTGTTATGATTATGTAGCTTTTCCCAAAGCTATGTAACCTTAATTCCTAACATATATTAGAGGATCCCTATACCTAATTATTTATCCACCTAATTCCCTTATTTTTCTTATCTCTTGTAGTCGAACCAACTTAAAAAACCCATTTTAGGGGATTTTTGGTTCCTTTTTACTATTTGTATATTCTTGATCGTGGTTAGTGGAACTAGCTGTCGGGTGGAATATTGGTTGACGTTGTAGGGTTATGAACACGTTGGAGGTGGGGTACTTACTGTAGTAACTTCAAGGGTGGGAGGTTGACTTGTTGGATCTTCTCTTGCGTTGTTCTCGTGATAGTCGGTGGTGCGGCTGTTGCGTGGGGGCAGTTTGGAGTTCGTTGGATGTTGGGAGTTGGGGTGGGTAAGGTGTTTTGGGTGTGTGGTTGGTTTGGGACGAGTGAGAGTGGGGGGGGAAAGGGGGGAATGGTTGAGGGGGTATGTGGGGGTGGGAAGTGGTGTTGAGAGGGTGTAGTTGGGCGTCTGGGTGGTATCGGGGGATAAGTGGGTGAAAGGCTTTGTGGGGATAGAGGGGCTGGGGGGGGTGAGGAGGATGGGTAGGTGTGAGGTAGGGCGGGAGTGACGGAGAGTAGGGGGGAGGAGGAGGAGTTGGGGGTAGGTGCTGGGGGGCAGAGCCCCCATGGGGACAAATTGTTTGAGTTCGACTACTTGATGTACTCTTGAGCGTTGGTTCGCAGAACTAGCATTCGGGTTGTATTGTTTGATGTGTAGTGTGGATACACGTAGAGGTTACTTAGTTTAGTAACTCGAGGGGTTTCGGTTTCGCATGTATTACACACATGCGTGTACTCGAATAAATCCCCGGTTCTTTACGTAGCTTGGTTGTTATTCGGTATGTTTTCTGTTTATGTTTTATGTTAATTAAAAGTGCTATATGAGTTTTATTCCGCTGCGTAGCTCATTTAATATTAATGTAATATTAAGGTTTTAGACCACGATTTCCGACAGTGGTATCACAGCCGCTCATATAGCGTTATAATAACATAAAAATGGTAAAATGCCTAGAATACGTATATTTTGTGATATTTTCTTGCTTTTTATGTTCAATTTATTTTAGGAATTTATTTAGTGAAATAATTACTACTATAAAACATATAAAATATAAAAATATAAATATGGTATGTATTTTTGGAAGATCCGGTTAAAATATAAACGCATATTTTTGAATAATTCTTGCCTTTTATGTGAAAACCTATTTTAGAAAATTATTTAGTGAAATTAATTTATCCTAAAAATCACATAAAAATAGAAATAAAATATGGTTATATTTTACATGATTTGTTTAGCTTATTATAAATGCATGTATTATAATTTGCGAATTTGAATATATTGTAGCTTATTTATTGCTTATAAATTGTCAACCATGGATTACGTGCATGTAAACCATGGTTATTAAGCTAAATATATTTTGCATGCTTGTTTAGTATGGTATGTATGAGATCATTACGTGAATTAATTGGTTAATTGCAAAAGATGAGAAGACTTTTGTTGAATTATTGTTTTAATTGCGTAAATGATTTTGTTTAGTATGATTAATTTGGTAAATATGAATTGCATGTTTATATTATGGCGGTTTTTATTATATAAAGTGCAAAAATGATTTTCAAAATTAATATGGACTAAAAGTACATGATTAAAAAGCTTATTGTATGTATATTGATATGTATACTTTGCTAAATCATGGACTGTATACGTAAATTTGTTAAATCTTGCAAACATTCTATAACGCAGGGGTTTAGTGGTTTCCGCAAGGGAACCCACGACGGAACAACGCAAGAATAAACAATTTTACATAAACGAATTAACAATATTTAAAGTATGTCGTAATCGTTACTAGGGTTTGATTATTTCCCGTGGAGAATTAACCTTATCCGTAGTAAGATCGCTTATACTTAGAAATGTTGTAAACATGGTAACCCTAATTTTATAAATGGCATGTGGTTTATAAAATTATAGGATTTCTATTTATAGAAAGGTTTTAAAACAAAAATGGAAATGTTTTAAAATAACTAGTGTTATAAGGTTGTATGCATGCTTCCTTATACACATTTTTGGTAACCTTGTTTTTATCAAAATATTTATACCTTTAAAATTAAGTCATTTGCCATCCAAGTATGGAATCACTTGAGTTTGTTTTTTACTCTAAGACAGTCTTATGTGAATTGCAAAACAAGGTAATATAACAATCGTATGGTCAGACCTGAGACTGTAAAATTTCTGATTTTGTATTGGACGACTTATATCGAGTATGGTTGATCAGACCTTCGACCCGAGGAATACGATGGGGTTAAACATGCTACTTGACATTATAAATCTGGATTATATTGCCTTGTGCCCCATAATGGCTAAGAGTTGCACATGTTGGCAATTATCTCCCGCGGATTACCTTTTGAGTTATACCGTTTCTAGTAGATCAACTGCATTAATGGTAGAACGTTAAGTTGGATCTTAGACCCTTATAAAATTAATTGTTTATTTATATAAACATGGGTAGTTATTTTTTAAGGGATGTATTATCGAAAATACTGAAAATGAACTTTGCAAGTTCTTTTAATGTATTTATGCAACGTATACCGTAAACAAAGGTTTGTTATTATTTATGGAAGACAAACTGTGTCTATTTTCCTTGGGAAAATAAGACTGTTTCCTATACTTTTCACTTTTGGAAAACTTATAATAGGAATGATAGAATTATCCTTAATTCCAATCGAACTCATACCAAACTTTGTGTTAAGTTAATTGGACTTCTTATTCTTTCAAGATTGCTTCAATATCCTTTTTCGGTTTTGAAATCTTTGAATCATAATAAGAAACTTGGATAACTAGAGAACATGGGTCTATAGCTATCAAGATTAAAATATCTTGTTGTAAACAAGACATATTTATGAGGTTTGATTGGAAGACGGAAATATCATCGCAATACTATAAAAGAAAATAACTAGAGAACTCGTGTCTATAACTGTTTCCTTAAACCAGTAAGAGACGCTACACACCCTTGAGGCAAAGTGAGCGGATAAATGAGGAATTGCATGCCAAATTTTCAAGTTAATAAATAGCTAAGATGGCTAGAACTTGAACACACTTACTTGCATATCTAAGTACTTGTTTACTGATCCATGTGACTCACATTAGCAATAATGTGTAGATATTTAATAAATGGAAAGATAAATTGCAATTACTTTCACTAGTAAAGGAACACTCACAGTGTTGTCAGATTGAGTGGAGTAATGCATTTCAAAAATGAAAATGACAAACTTGCAATGTTGTCAAATTCAGTGGGAGTTATAAGTTGTTTGCCTCATAAACACCTTACTTTATTTCTGGCTTGGCCTGAAATAATAAATTACTTTCCAAGTGTGAAACATCTTTATTTAGTAAATAATCACTGTGTATTATCTTTGATAACTTGTTGCCTTTGAGATATCTCTTCCATTTAATGTTATCTTTGATAGTTATGCACGATTCCTTATTAATAGATGAAGTTCTATATATATAATAGCTATGAGTTTGACACTGCCATATTGTCAATACAAACAAACTAACTAGTGTGGTGTTGTTTTATGCAAAGAAGTTGTATTCTGCACAAGTGGGATAAATCTTTATTATGTGCAAAGAACAACTTAGAACAATATGACTAATGGTTTCTTGACTACAAAGTAAGAAAACTATTACTCTACTAGGACTCCTACCCATTTAATGTAAGTAGCCCTATTAAGAGAATGTGTCAAGACAAAAAGATAAGCTACATGATTATGTTTTCTTAGAAATCATAAACATGAAGTTTGAAATTAACTTGAACTTACTATTAATTTACTTTAGTTTAATAATTGTTATGTCTTCTTGTTAAATACATGTACATTAAATTTTTACTTGTGAAAAGACTTATGACGTAAAGTAAAAAGTTATCCTGTTATGTTTTCTTGTTAAAGACATGTACATGAAGTCATTGACTTGGTCAAAGACTTATAACAAATAGTAATATATTGGATGTTGATGTCTACTTGTTAGTGCATACATATTAAGTCATTGACTTGCTCAAAATACTTATAAAAAGATGCAATTGGCTTAGTAATACTATTGATACAATTATGTTTTAACTTTAGTTGGTATAATAAGAAAAGCCATAAAAGTATAAGATCAATCTTATTAGAGTACCATATTTTATGGTATGTTCAATAAGGCTAATCAAACTATATATTTGTTAAATGTTAGAAAAAGACTCGGTCACCCAGTGTATTTAACTGTTTATTAATAGCTCGTAGTTAATAGTTTAACGTATGACTTTCGGTAATTA
>BQNB010016483.1:0-71564 GCA_026074375.1 Tanacetum coccineum
GAAACGGTTAATTCAGTGCTTTTACATGTAACTCATTGCTTATCACACGCCGTCGGCAGCTGCCACCTCTCATTGGAAAACAAAACAGACAGAAGATCCTACATGTATCAAGTTGTTTTGGAAAGAAAATTGTGTCGCGTGATAAGGTATCCCCTTCATTAGTATACTAATAAGACATACATGTATGTGTTTGTAATTAATAGTTTTGGTAATCTAAAAGCAACCCAGTTGTTGTATCGATTAGATAACATATGGGTTAGTTTTAGTTTTTAGTTTTATTAGTATTTAGTGGGTTAAAGATTGAAAAATAACTCTCAAGATCATGATGCGAATGTTCCAAGAATAGGCTTTGAGAGTGAATTACACTTTCTTGATACTGATTCATATTGGTTTCTTTGACATACATTTTTGTTTCTAAATTTCAACCATATGTGTTTCATCTCTGCTATATGAATAGTATGGTCAAACATAGTACTTTAATATACAAAATTCACTTTGATAGTTTTATATTTTAGCTCAAAAGTAATTTGGATTATACGTTGTTTTATAAATCTTAATGTTGTCATAGATTTTTCTGTATAGTTGTGGAAAACTAGAATGGGGGTTGAATAGTTTATAGCTTTTTAATTAAAGGTTTTAAATTTGTTTGTAAAATTTTAGATTCGGATTTTATGTGAATTCAACACTTGCACAATATGAACAATATACTTATCTAAACAATCAATAAAATGATATGAGAAAGTAATGTAAGACAAGAGATAAGAGTAAGAACAATCAAACCACAACGCAAGGATTTATAGTGGTTCGGTAACGAAGCACCTCTTCGCCCTACTCCACTCCCCGAGCACAAAACTCGAGAGTTTTCTTCACTATGTCAACAAACTCCCTTATGGCGGAGAAAACCGTACACAACGTTGCTTACACCGATTTACGACACAAAGCTAAATGTCGAGTTCTAATCTTAGCTAGAACCAATCTATCACAACACAACTTCACGACTTGTTCACAACTTCACAACTTCACGACTTCTTCACAACTTAACTTCACCACTCTACTTATATCACAACTATCTAACCCTACTTGGTAAGATCACCACTAATTAACTATACTTACAAAGATCCCCAAGATCTAGCTACTACACACAAATATCAAATATACAATTGATTTACAAATATGTGATATGGTTGCAACAAGATTGCAATACACACTTGAGGTGTAATACTTCTTCACTTGATGATGAAAGTATTCTTCTCTTGCACTTGAGGAATTAAGCTTGGATCACTTGGAAACAAAGCTTTATGATTAAATGATCAAAGGATTTTAGAGAGGATATGTGGGCTGTTTTGAGCAGAAAGAATGAGTGCAAAAGGTGAGAAAATTGTGGGGAAAAGTCCAGTATTTATAGGACAAACTGGGGGAGCGTCTACCTAGGGGCGGTCCCCTTAAATAGGTGGGCGGTCCCCTTAATTTTAAGGGGGCCGGCCGTGTATTTAAGGGGGCCGCCCAAGACTAGGGCTTCCCCAGTTTGTCTTTTGTGTAGGGGGAATTTTCTGGAACTTTTCTAGCCGTTTTAGGTCCGAAAATTTGAATTTCAAAATGTTTATTTTGAATAAAACATTTCTTTTAATTGTAGAAAATGTTTTGTAATGTTTTAAAAATGTTTACAACATTTTATAAAAGTGTGAGGTTGAATAAAAATTTCCTTTGATCATAAAATGCATTAAGCATTTATTTATTCATACCTTTAAGTGATGTATTTGTTGAAATGAGAATTTACTACTAATTACTTGTTTACGTTTAATTTTACGTTGAACGTTTTTATATTTTGTGATTATCAAAACGTAAAGATGTGAAAAAATATTAGTAATGTTTTTAGGCATTATATTTTATCAACAATCTCCCCCTTTTTGATGATTACAAAATTTAAACTCATTAAATGTAAAATTATTTTTAAACAAGTATTTAGTGAGTTTCATGTCATTTCTCCCCCTTTTTGTAGAATCAAAAAGACATCGTCGAGAATTGCTAGTTAAATCGACGGAATAAATGCTCCCCCTTGATGTGTGCTCCCCCTCGTTCGAGGGCACCAAGGAATCGAGCTATGGTTTCTTGGCTACAAAAACGAGTTAGAACAATACAAATATTTCTAACATGTAGCAAGAAGGAAAAATATGGCATACTAGTAATGCAACCAACAATAATCATCCATTGAAGTAAAATAGTGTGTGAACCACACTCAAGCATACATAAGGAAAATAACATGCTAACATTCATGAAAATTTTAAACTACAAAGAGTCCTATAACTAGTAAAGCTCCGTAGGACTTGCTTGCAAAATGGTGGATGGACAATTATTTTGAGAAACTAAACATAGAGTATGTTTAGTTTGGTGAAGATGGTGGAGGTGGTGGAATGATGGGTTATATCTTTGTTCATTCACAATTACTGTTTTATTCTAATAACATCTTAGATATTAAGGTTAAGATTCCGCATACACTTTAGTATACTTACAAAGTTTCTACAACAAGTTATTTTGGATTTATCCAAGGTAATTTAACCTTAGACAAGCTAAGGAATCGATCAAGGATTAGGATCAACAAGACTCAACAGTAGGCTTTTCAACTACAGACTTACTAACAGACTCAATCACATCAACAAAATTATCTAGACTAGGATCAACTAAATCAGGTTTTGGTGGCATAAAATTCCTAGTATAGGGAGGTGGGACAACATTATACCCTAATCCTGTTTTACACTTATCCATTATTTGACTGTCTAGAAGTTTACTTAGGCTTTTTGATGAATTTTCAAATTTTTGTACTATAAGTTGAACCTTATCTTTTTTTTGTAGCCAACTCTAACTTCCTTTTATGCTCTGTAATATCTAAATCTCTTAAATAGATTTCACGTTTTAAGAGTTTTATATCTTCCTCATACATAAACTCATTTTTCTTAAACACTAACAGTCTAGCTTCTACAATACTAAACCGTTTTATAAGAGACATCACTATCCTAGCTGTTCTTAATCTTTAACTAACTGTTCATTTTGTTCTTTTAGATCTTTTACATATTCTAAACAAGATGAACAACAATTTGAGTCATTAGATACCTCAGAGTTTGTAGAAGAACTTGAACTTGTTGAAGAATAAGCCATGAGAGTAAAATTGGTTGGACCTTCTTCTGCTTGGTCACTCCAATCATAGCCAAAGCCATCACATTAAGACACTAAGGCATTTAAAGTAGTTTCATCAACTGTCACAATCCTTTTGGTAGGCTCCATGTTCCGGCTGTCTTGATTCCTGGGTGCCCTGCACTCCCTTGCAAAGTGTCCTCTCTTGTGGTAGTTGAAACACTCCACCTTGGACTTGTTAAACCTAATTCGTCTTAGGGGGGGGGAGGGGGGGGGGGGGGGGGGGGGGGGGGGGGGGGGGGGGGGGGGGGGGGGGGGGGGGGGGGGGGGGGGGGGGGGGGGGGGGGGGTGATGGCCATGTCCAGCTTCCTTTTAGTATTCTTAAGGAATCTTCTTGCCCTCATACTTAGCATAGCAATGTTCCACCTCAAGTCCATCTCTTCTAGATCATCAAGATGGATTTGTTGTAGGTCTTTATTATCAAGCTGTAGAATACTTAGTTGGCTAGCAAAGAAGGAATAAATCATAGCATTACTTAAATTTTCAACTGTTGTTGAGATATCAGCAACACCCTGAGTGCTAGCATTATTAACACCCTAAGTAGTATTAACTGCTCTAGTTGCATTGTTAGTGCTGCTAGAGGACAGAAAGGCTACATTATGTGAGTTTGTGGTTGAGCTAGATGTCTCCTTGACTTCTGATTCATAAGCCTTTAGGTAGTTAAAGAGGTCATCCAGACTTAATGTCTTAATCTTTGGTTTGTTCCTCCACACAATAGTATGCATAGTCCATTCTTGTGACAAACTTCTCAAGAACTTCTGATTGATGTCTTCTTGAGGGATAACTTCACCATGTATCTCCAGTTGACTAATTAGCTTTTGAAGCCTTTCATAGGTTTGCTCAATTACTTCTGTGCTGGATGTAGCAAAGTTTTCATATTGCTGCTTCAGAAGATTTTTATGAGTTTTCTTTGTAGCAGTATTACCTCCAAATCTGTTCTCAATAGCCTGTATCAGTGTCTTAGTATCCTTGTATGAGTTGAACTTTAATTGATGCTCATTAGGTAAGGCCATCAACAAAGTACTTCTTGCCTTCAACTCTACCCTTCTTTGTGCCTTCTCTTCAATACTTGTAGGAGGGATAACAGTTTCCTTACCATCAACAGTTTTTGTTACTATGGGTGCATTACCATTTTCTATGATCTCCCATAGAGTGTAATCAATGCACTATAGGTACTGTTAAGTACTGCCTTTGGCCTACTAACATTAATTACTGCTTTTGGCTTAGCAGTATTAACATTTTTACCCTTAACAATATTAACCCTCTGATTAAAATTACTATTTTTAAATGTTGTATTGTTGTTAATGGGCCTTCTAACAACTAAATGTGCTTTATAAAAAACATTTGTCATTGGGCTTGCACTATTCACTATTGTTCTGGGTTGAGCAGTATTAACTGGTCTAGCAGTAGTAAGTGATACTATGCCTGACCTTATTAATACTGCTTTTGGAACCATATTCCTTTTAGGACTAAGGTGAGCCATTCCAGAAAAATTCTGGTGATTCACCCTTTAAGTATAGTTCCACACTAGTTTTACCATCTCTTTATTTTTAAACTGTCTTTGATGGTTATCACAATCATACTGCATGTGATCAAAGCTTCCACACACATAGCAAGCTTTATTAATCATCTCAAAATTACTCCCTAATCTTTGATACATCATGCAATTCTAGTTTCTTTGGTTTCTTCTCGGACTATGTGTGTTTAGCCTATTTTGATCACCTTGTTTAACATTTGTTTTCCTAGGAGATTTCACTTGCTTTTTAGATTTAACAAACTCTATTTTAGCAAAACTAGGTTTAATAGTTTTCTTCTCTATCTTAGGCTTTGACTCAGCTTCACCCTCACTATCAGATATCTAATCTTCAATAAGCGGGGGACCAAAATTCTTCTTTATAACCTTAGGCTTGTCTGCACTAGCCTTAGTTTCACTAGTCTCAACAACATGCTTCTTAACTGTAGGCTCACTAACTATAGGCTCATTCACAAACTCTTCTAGACCAGAGAATGACAAATCAGGTTTTGGAGGCATAAAGTTTCCTGTATAGGGAGGTGAAACAGAATTATACCCTAAACCTGTTTTGCACTTATCAACTATCTAACAATCTATTAGTTTGCTTAAACTTTTAGATGAATTCTCAAAATTTTCTATTGTTAGCTGAATTTCATCTTTTGGTTTTTAAGCCAGTTCCAACTTCCTCCTAAGCTCTGTAATGGCTACTTCTCTTAAATGAATCTTACGTTTTAAGACCTTGATATCTTCCTCATAAACAGACTCATTTTTCTTATAAACTAGGAGTCTTGCTTCCACAGACTCTAAACCTGTTTTATAAGCAATAGCATTTAACTTATATGTCCTTAAGTCTTTTAACAGTTGTTCATTTTGTTCTTTAAGAATTTTAATATTTTCCAAACAAGATGATGAATAGTTTGAGTCAGTAGATACCTCAGAGTTAGAACTTGTAGAAGAGTAAGTCAGGAGTGTAAAGTTAGTTGGACCTTCTTCTGCTTGATCACTCCAATCATAACCAGAACTATCACAGGAAATCAAAGCATTGGAAGTAGTTGTCTCCACTGGCACAACCCTTCTTGTGGTCTCCCTATTTTTGTTTTCTTGGTTTCTTGGAACCCTGCACTCCCTTGCAAAATGTCCCATCTTATGGCAGTTGTAACACTCTACTTTGGACTTATCAAACCCAATGGTCTCAGTACCATTTACATAAAACTTCCTTCCAGTCTTATTCAAGAATCTCCTTGCCCTCATTGTTAGCATAGCCATCTGCCACCTTAAATCTATCTCTTCTAAATCATCAGGATGAATTTGTTGCAAGTTCTTGTTGTCAAGCTGTAGACTGTTTGGTTGACTTGCAAAGAAATCATAGGTGACATCATTACTCAAGTTTTCAATTGTTGTTGAGTTAACATCAGTAGCTTGAGTGCTAGCAGTTGTAGCACCATGAGCAATATTAACTGCCCCATTTGTACTGCTAGTGCTGTTTGAGGACACAAATGCTACGTTTTGTGTGTTTGTGCTTATGTTTGATGTCCGTTTGACCTCTAGTTCATAAATCTTCAGGTTGTTGTAAAGATCATCCAAGCTTAATGTATCTATGTTAGGCTTGTTCCTCTACATAATGGTATGTGTGTTCCATTTTGGTGAAAGACTTCTTAAGAACTTCTGATTCACATCTTCTTGTGAAATACTTTCACCATGCATCTCCAACTGACTGATAAGCTTTTAAAGCCTATCAAAGGTTTAATCTAACACCTCTGAGCTAGATGCAGTAAAATTTTCATACTGCTGCTTTAGAAGATTCCTCCAAACCTCTTCTCAACAGCCTGCAGCAATGACTTAGCATCTTTGATGGAGTTAAACTTCAATTGATGTTCATTAGGGATGCCCATCAATAAAGTGCTTATTGCCTTCAACTTTAACCTCCTTTGTGCCTTTTCTTCTGCAGTTGTAGGAGCAATTATAGTCTCAACACCTTCAACAAGTTTTGTTTTTGGGGTTGTGTTACCATTCTTTATGACCTCCCATAGAGAATAACCAATCATCTGGATATACTATTCCATCCTCATCCTCCAAAGCTCATACTCACTTGGTTTGAGCATAGGCACTTTTGATGCAGCCACCATATGTGCTGAGTCTTGATCCATATCTTCTTAGCAAAGTTTCTCAAAGCAACAAGCTCTGATACCACTTATTGATCCCAATTAACTTCTAATGATCAAATTCCTTAAGCTTGTTTAAGGTTTAGTTATGCTAGATAAATCTAACACAACTTATAGTAGAAACTTTGTTTGATAATACTAAAGATTATGCGGAATCTAATCTTTAATATAAGAAGCATTTTTTAGTGAAACAGTAACACAAAACAATATAATTCAACAATAAAAGCTCCAATATTATTAATACAAATAATACGAATACTCTCCTAGTATTAGGGTTACAAAACCATGAAGCTAAACGATATCAAAACAAAGATATCAAACTCTATACCCTAGGACCTCCTTTTATACACCAAGGAGTCCTAGTTGATTTACAATATATTCCTAAAACTTAGAATATTCTCCATGATCTATTCTATAGATAACTCATACTTATCACATAAGTAATCTTAATCTTCAATCAATCTTTATCATCTATCATTATCCTTTCTCAGCAGTCTTAATCTTTCAGCAGTTATAACTCTGTCAGCAGTTGTAACTTTGTACCAGCAGCATTAACTCTTAGCAAGCAGTAGTAACTTATACACCAACAACATTAACTGTGTACAAGCAGTAGTAACTACTTAGAATATTTTCTTCAATCTTCACCAGCAATACTAACTTTACTCTAGCAGTACTAACATATACTAGCAGTACTAAGTTACACTAGCAGTAGTAATATACTTTAGGAGTAGTAACTAGCAGTACTAAGTTACACTAGCAGTACTAATATACTCTAGCAGTAGTAACTAGCAGTACTAACTACTTAGCATATTTTTCATTAAGATTACTAAACAACACTAAGTTTTGCTTAGCAACAGTAACTCTAACCTTAGCAGCAGTAACTTCAAGATCATCAAGAAGTCTTTTAATCCCAACAAAATGATTGATGAAATGTTTAGAATTGCTTGTGTAAAGATTCTTTCATGATAGTTATTGTTTTAAAATGATTTTGCATGTGTTTGAGATTTATTATGATTATGTTTAAAGGATTTTGAATCCCGCGGATTACTTTAGTGATCCCGCTAAATATAGGTGTTCTTGGCGGTGGAATATCCATGGATATGCCCGCGGAATACCAGGTTGAATGTTAACCCACGAAATATGACTCATTTTTTAGACCGCGGAATACCATGTAAAATTCAACCCGCGGAATATCCAAAATTGGAATTCTCCGCGAAATACCAGGTTAAGTGTAAGCCCGCGAAATACCAAGTTTTTAATAACCTGCAGAATACCAGTTAAATTGGAACCCGCGGAATATTAGGCCTTTGTTAACCCGCGGAATAAACAAAATTGAACCCGCGGATCAAAGTCATATAACAGAGTTGACTTAAGTTGACCAATCTTGACCCTTGACTATTTGACTATAGGTAGGCCATTGACCAGCCTGTTGACTATTCTAGTTAACTTTTTGACCATTGATCATTGACCATAGTTGACTTTCACTGTTTGTGCTTTATCTCGGGTTTGAACACTTAAAACATAATCATAATCATATCAAACAAAACACATCAATAAAACAATCAATCTGATTTGTGATATAGATATGTTTTGTATATAAATTGGATTGGATAATTCTTAGCAGAATCATGGAACAAAAAAACCCACAACAAGCAGCTCTTGATGAAGCATTGGTTCCCATTGTTGATCAAGTCAAGATTGACTCCTTCAACATGAGAATTGATCCCACAAAGAAGCAAAAGGAAGCTACATATCAAGTTACTCTGGATATTCTCAAGTTATCCTCATGCTACAATGCATTTCTTATCACATCTGACGTTCCTTAAATCTACATGCAACAGTTCTGGTACACCGTCACGAAGATCAAGAATACTTCTTCTTACCAGTTTCAACTTGATAATCAAAAATTCTAAATTGGTGTTGAACTTTTTTAAGAAATTCTTCGTATCTCTCTAAGAGTCCCAAATCAGGAGTTTGTTGAACCACCTCCTCATGATGCACTTGTATCCTTTCTCAAGCAGCTGGGCTACAAAGGTTCTCTAGAATTGGTCTCTGATATGTACATTGATCATATGTACCAGCCGTGGAGAGCCTTCTTAAACATTTTAACAAGTGCTTATCTATGAAGAAATCAGGTATTGACAGGGCCTGACAATCAAGAATTCAAATCTTGTGAGGTATGATGTACAAGAAGAATGTTGATTATGCTACATTAATTTGGGAAGACTTCCAATACCAGTTTGACAACAGACACTCAAGTGCTAATAGAGGGGAACATATTCCCTATCCCAGATTCACCAAGGTCATCATCTACTACTTCCTCTTAAAACACAACTTCATTCCTACGAGACACGGCTCGTTTATCCACACTATCAAGTATGATGCTGTTCTGGGGAAGTTAAAGTTTGTTAGCAATGGAGAAGAAGAACAAAAGTATGGAATGTTAATTCCAGACTTGATGATGAATGATGACATCAAGAATTCTGTGTCTATCTGACATACATTGCCTTGTCTACCAACACCGAACTATCAAATGTGGGCAAAGGTAAAGGCAAAGGTCCCAAGGGAAAGATGAAGGCTATTACACCTGAACCAAAGGAGAAGAAACATAAGAATGCTCCTCAAAAGAAGAGTTCTATCACTGCTGATGACAATATTCTGCCAGATCCTTATGAAGCTATTAAATTAGTTGAATCAATTTGCAAAACTAAGGCATAGGAACAAGAAGAAGAGCAACAACTACATGAAACATACGCTCGTCTTGTCACTGAAAAGATAAAAAAAGTAGAGTCTAAAGAAGCAAAGGATGATGAAGTATAACCAGTGGTTTGAAAGCCAACCGGTGTCGTTATTGGTAAAGAATTTACCAATGAGTCTGCTAAAGGAGCTTTGGATCACTCTCAGAAGCTAAAAGGGATTGATATTTTATCTAAAGCCGCTCTATACGAGTCAAACATTAAGAAAGTCGTCAAAGCTAGCAGACTTGACTACAGAATCTAACAATAATCCCAAGGCTCAAGTGACACAGGTTCCCGATGAGCCAAATGATATTTCTGGTAGTTCAAGCAGCTCAAGTTCTGGCTCAAATAATGAAACTAAAGACATCTCTAGTGATGACAAAGTCAAAGCTGATGAATACAAGGCTGATGAGGAAATGAAAGATGCTGAGAATGATAAAAGTGAAAAAGCTGAAGAAGACCATGTTGATGAAGAGCAAAAGGTTGGATTTGAACAAGCTAGAAGTGCACAAGCTAATGTGGTTGTACCTGAGCCAGTTGTACCAAACCCTAGATCTAGTCTCATACTGTCATCTGCCGAATATGGTAATCGGTTTCTTAAAGTTTCTTCTGATACTTCACTTGTTGGCATTTTGAAAGATCCAACAAAAATAGAGATTCAGTCGATGGTGGATGTTCTCATTCATCAAGAGGACTCTGCTATCCTAAGAACACCACTCGTTGATACTGTTATCTCCATGGTTATTAAAAAGACAACACTAACACCAACACAAACACCACCAACAACAAAAGCTCAAGTTACTCCAGTATCCGAATATGATCCATCATTAAAGTTCGAGCAAAGGTTTTTAGAACTTGAAAAGAAAGTTGAAGCTCTGTCTAAAGTCAATCAAGCTGAAGCAATTGAAGAATCTGTACAAGCTAACCTGATCAATGAAGTCAAAAATCAACTGCCAAAGCTCATACCAAAAGCTGTGTCTGATTATGTCAAGCCAAGACTAGAGAGCACAGCTCATGATGTGCTCTAGAAGAATCCGATTAATCTTTTCAAGTCCTCCTCGTCCTCTATTTCTCCAGACTCATTCACTGAATATGAGTTAAAGAACATGCTCTATGACCAGATGCAACAGAGTGGATCCTTTCAAGAACATCAGAAGCATCTTGATCTTTACAATGCTCTGATTGGTTCAATCGGCCTTGATGAAGCCATTGTAAAAGGTGAGATTAATCCAGCTAAAGTTCTGAAAAAGAGACGTTGTGATGATAAAGATGAAGATCCTCCTGCAAAGTCTGACAAGGAAAAGAAGAGGAGAAAACAAAAGGATTTTGAGCCTTCAAAAGACGATCAAGCTGGTTCATCTAAGAAAGGTAACACTCCATCCAAATCATCAAAAATTGATAATCTGTAAACGCAAATGAAACAGTTGAAGAAACTGTTAAAGAAGTGGCAATGAATGTTGAAGAGCCAGTCGATGATGAAGTAGAACCTCCACAAGATGATGCTTCTCCCAAGAAAGATAAGTCCACTTGGTTCAAGCAACCTCCTAGACCAGAAACTCCAGATCTAGAATGGCAAAAAGAACCCAATGCTGATGATGGACCAGAACATAATTGGTTTAATGAGCTAGTGAATTAAGAAAAAGATCCACTCACCTTTGATGATCTAATGGGTTCTACCATGGATTTCAAAAAGTTTGTCAAGAACCGTCTCAAGAAAGACAAGATAACTAAAGCGGACTTACGAGGACCAACATTTAAGTTGCTCAAAGGAACTTATCGAAGCAACATTGTACTGGAGTATAATCAGGAGCAGTGTTACTTAGCATTATCAGATCAGCTTGACTGGACTAATCCAGAAGGAGACAAATGCCTGATTGATATAAGCAAGCCTCTACCTCTACGAGGCCCTCCAGGCCACTTAACTATTATTGTGGATTTCTTTTTCAATAATGATCTTGAGTATCTAAAAACAGGAAACAAGGAAAGGAAATACATTGTTTCCCTGACCAAAACAAAGGCTGCAAGGTATGACTTGAAAGACATTGAAGACATGATCCCGAAACTATGAAGCATAGTCAAAAAGGCTTATGACAAGTATGCTGCATTAGGAATCTATCACTGGGGTCCCAAACGTCAGTTATTCTACAGATCTAGAATTGCAGCCAAATCACCTCATGAAGTGTTTTCATGGATGCAGATTCTAAGTGTCACCAGATTAACTATAGATAACCAGTTTGGGTACGGATAATTGAAGGAGATCGTTGTCAGAAGAGGTGATCTGAAGGAATATATAGAGAAGTTGATTTTTACAGACTTCATTTGAATGATATTAAAAATATGTTTCTACTTCATGTTCAACACAAGATTCATAACCTCACGGGTGATAAAATTGTTCATCTAGTAAATGCTTTTCGAATGTTTACCCGAAGCATCATTATTCAGAGGAGGGTAGAAGATGTGCAGCTTGGAGTGGAAAGTTATCAAAAAAAGCTCAACATCACCAAACCACAAACTACCTATGATGGAATCTCAGTAAAAGAACCATACACCATATTTTATGAACCAAGAGGAGTGGTGTATCGAAACAAGAGCAAACGAAAGAGACTCATGCGGGCTGATAAGCTATACAAGTTTAGTGATGGTACTCTCAAGTCAGTTCGTGATAATTTGGATGACATGCTGCATAACTTCGTGCTGGGATACAATCATGTATGCCAAAGAGAAAATGGACAGAGAAAAATCAGGAACAGACTAATGAAATGGTGAAAATGATTGACAACCTGCTGCTAAAAAGAAAGATCATAAGAAGCTTGAAATGCTATGTTGGTGGAAGAATAAACGAGACGAACTACAGACTATGTGGATGCGGACAATCTAACTTTGTCAGTCTTAGTCCTGCTAAAATTAAGGTCCAGTTTCATACTTTATCTTGTGAATATGTATATATGTAGTGTAGAATAATAAGAATATATGTGTTGAGTATAATTTTTCAAGAATTTTTTGATAAATCAAACTCTTTCAAAATATGTGCTCAACACTATATCCTACCCTCATAAATTGAGGGGGGACATTAAAATGTTCCTAATAAACATGCTTAATAAGATAACATTTTCCTCCCCAAAAGTTTTATTTTAATCATTTGATATCTAAAATATCAAACGATTTAACATTTTTGATAAGGGGTGAAAATGTGATTAAAAAATAAGGCTAATAAATGTGATCTTAGTAACTCAATTGCAGCTACCTCCCTATATATGCAAACCAATTTTGAATATCGATGTAATCACTATTGTAGGGGCGGGGTCGGGGGTGGCATTAAAATCAATTTTAGCAAAGAGAAATCATCAAGGTATTAAATGTTTTGATTTATATCACAAAGTACCTTATTGATTTTCAAGTGGTTTTTATGGCTTTAAGATGAAATACCAAGACTAACTAAATGATGATGTTTATAGAGAAGTTAAGGCAGTTAGGTTAGGTATTGTTCTATGATGCAGTCAGACCGGAGGGATCTACAAATGACATTCCAATAGTTAGGTCTAGGACGTCTTTAGGTATATATAAAAAGGAGAGTAAAAGTCGGGATTGGGAATAATCGTTTTCAAGACTTGAGTTATCGCCCGGAACTAAACCAACATGGTAATATGTGGAACGTGTTATCGCTTGGTTAAAACATTGAAGGGCGGAAGAATGAAAAAGAATTTAAGGTTATAAAATGGTGTAAAGAAAGAAAGGCCCTCTTACACACTTTAGGTAGAAACATAACAAAAAAAAATCCCGGGAGTCAATACATATGCTAATTTGAAACACCACTGGTTAATTGTTGGTCATTAAAGATAGTTCATTTAATAGACCCAGCGCAGTCGAAGTGATACAATGAATAACCCTTCCTCTCAAGTACTCAGACTTCTATCAAAAGAAGTTTTGTTTATTTTTCATGGAAGATTAAAACTTTTTCTATCGGATATTTATCACTCGAGTTAGTTGGTATTGAAAAGGGTGACAGTCTGCTCTAGCCTCCAATCACTAAAAAACAAAAACCGTACTTATCGAGTATAGAGGCCATTTGAGATTATATAATTTCTCATTATGGAATCTATTCAGATTTACACTTGTTTGTCATACACTGTAAACACAATGTGATATTTATTAGAGTCCTATCACATCATCAGTAAATCTTGCTAGAGAACATTCAGAGTGGTGCTTCCTCAGCATTTCATAGTGATGAATGGAAAAATCTTCATGGTATATCAGCAATCTAAACATGCACTACGGTAGGTGACTTGTGGCGATCCTGTATATGGAATCAAAACTTTCTTGTGTCAACTGGATTTGTTTTTGGTTCAGGTATATTGAAATTGACGACCTCAATCATTATATGATAGTAACTAACCGATTCTACTCTTATCGTGGATGTTGCTTTGAGATGTTTCGGTAATGGTAATGTCGCAACATGCAGTATGGTGATTCTGATGCTATCCAATTAGAGAACTCTAATACTTCAAAACTGGAAATTCAATAAGGTGTCTAGTGAGATTCTGCTTAATTGAATCTACCTCCTTTTTACAGGTCGGTCCTCACGGAACTAAGGTTTTATCCGTACTGTATTTGATGAATGACAAAGCCATATTCGTACATATCTGTTTATCTCTAACCTATAATTGCAGGTCTAATCAAAGGTGGCGGTTTTCCATTCCATCCGAGTCGAATTCACAACCCACATGCTCATACTTGATCGATAAATATAAACATATGATGAAATTCCAAGTACATGTTATAAAGTCTTCCGCTACTTTGATACCCAACGTCTTTCTTGAAGTCATGAAGTATTCAAGATAAAGCCTATCAAGGGAGATTGTTGGAAAGCTTTCAAGATAAAGAAAAGTATGAGCATGTTGGTCTAAAAAGACACAAGATCATAAGAAGGCATGATCAAGTGATGATTAGAGTTTAAAGATCTCAAGATGTAAAAGATCAAGATCACAAGCCTATAAAGCATGAAGGAACAAGTTTCAAGATCACTACATCAAATCACAAGATAAAGAATAAAGAATTAAGGCTACAAGCAAAACAGAAGATCATTAATAGAATGTTAAGATTAAGTTTATTATAAATTAGAGTGACCTCCCTTAGGGGGAGATTGTTAGAAATCGAGAAAAGACTCGGTCACTTCTAAAATAATAGTTCTCAGCTTGTATCGTAATCGTTGTGTATTAAGTAAGCTAACCGGGTCAACCCATGGATTACCCATGGGTGACCGACCTTGTATAACTATAAATACCCTCTCCATGCCTTGGAGAGGGTGTTGGTTCATTTCATATTAATACAATTTCCTTATTTCTTTCTCTCTCTAGAAGTGTTCCAACCATTCTTTCTCTCTATAGATTTCTACTTCTTTACTTGTTTGTGTGACTTAGATATCATATTCTCCAAGCCTAAAGTTCATGTTGCACCCGTCAGGCGATCAACTGTGAGCATGATGTTGTTGAAGCACGCTTGATGGCCGACTATTTTGGTGAACACCCAAAATATCCTGACTACTATTTTAGACGTCAACATCGTATGAACCGATCACTATTTTTAGAAATAGTCAAAGGTATTGAAAGTTATATTGAAATTGTTGATCCTCTTCTCGATCATTTTTAATTCTTTGTTGTCTGACCCGATGCTACGGGTCTAATGAGTTTTAGTGTCATTATGAAATGCACATCCGTCATACGCCAATTGACATATGGCACATCACCTGATGCATTAGATAAATACTTACAAATGGGGGAACATTGCGCACGTGATTGTCTAGATTTTTATACTATGTGCATCATCGATTTGTATCAGCCTGAGTTTTTAAGAAAACCCAACTTGAGTGACATTCAAAAGTTATACAACACACATAATAGGGTTCATGGATTTTTAGAAATGCTTGAAAGCATTGATTGTATGCATTAAGAATGGATTAGTTGTCCGAAATCATGGCACGGGAAATTTGGGAGAGGTGATAAAAAATACCCAACTATATAGCTTGAAGCCGTTGCGTCATACGATTTGTGGATTTGGCATGCATTTTTTAGGGTAGCGGGTGCGAATAATGATCTTACAATTTTGAATAATTCTCCGTTATTCGACGACATTTTTGATGAGTAAATGGAGTTACATTTGAAAAATGGTACTACCTAGCTGAAAGGATTTACTCACAGTGGGCAACTTTTGTCAAATCATTCACGGTTGCACGAGACGAGAAAAATGCCTTATTTAAACGGCGACATGAAAGTGCTCGAAAAGTCGTTGAAAGAGCTTTTGGTGTTCTCCAAGGACGTTGCCATATTATAGCTCAACCGGCGCGTGCTTGGACTGTCAACAAGCTACGAAGAACCATGTACACGTGCATCATATTGCATAACATGATTTTAAAAAATCAAAAGTTTGCTATATCCGAAGCGGCCAAAATTTATATATGTCCGCAACGAAATATATTACGGACATGGATTGAGCGTGCGAAGTGCAACGGAAGAAATCCAATGAACTCTGTGATAAACAAACACATCGAAGGCTTCAACGAAATCTTATTGAGCATGTCTGGCAACAACATCAAGAAAATAACTAGTTTAGTAATAATTTGATGTATTTTTTTATTTTTCGTATTGATTTTTAGATTCAATATGCTTTTTTTCATATTGTACTTTGTAATTTTTAATTGAATGAATGAAATTTATTTTGTTTGAAAAATAGAAATAAAATTAAATTGTGGGTGGGTTAAGCCCAGATGGCTTAAGTTGTGGTGTGTTGTGAGTGAAAGTATTTTGAGATGTTGTGTTGAAATGATGTGATACCAGTGGGGCCCAAATGACATTGCTTTTGTTGCTAACCACACCCTTGCTCTAAGAGTGGTTGATAAAAAAAGTGAATAGTACTAAAGTACATTGAAAGTTGAAGTCACACCTAACCTACTACACATGTGACTTCACTTTATCATCTTATATAACCGAATGTTGTCAAGAGAGAAGACAGTGATCCTAAACAAAAAAAAATAATACAAATGTATTATGTTGATAAAATATTACTCTCTTTGGATCATATGCTAAGCTAGAAAACTATGATTTACTTAAAAGGAGAGTTTCATATGTCATTCAATCGGGATACTGTTCCCAAACTATCCTTTGTAATTCTTTAATTCTCTTATAAAATTATAAATGTTGAAAAGTACGAATAATGTTATTAGTTGTCAGATGAGTTTTGTGTAAACATATTCATGTTTTACTCAAATTTCGGGCCAACAAACTACTATAATCTATAATATATAAAATATATAAATTTCATGTTAGAGGCTTGGGTATCATAACTTGGAAGGAGGCGTTATGATGACGTGGCCAGCGTTATTGCCAAGTTATGATACCACCCTTTCAAGTTAAGGCCGATGTTGATGGCCAAGTTAACCCATCAACTTGCAAACTAACGTGAGTTTGCAATTTTTTTTCTTCATTTTCTTGTTTTTTGCGATTTAAATAGGTTGTGTTTGTGTGTTTATGTGATTAAATAAAAAGAAAATAAAAAAAAGATGGATCTTAAAAGTGATGTTAATATGGTGTTATGATTGTAGAGTTTTTTTTAGGTGTTAGTATTATTGAGTTAAAGTTAATATGACGCTCATGTGACAGTGTTATTGAATTATGTTACCTAGTGCTCTTAGAATACAACGTCCCCTACAAAGAACACATACTTCACATACTTACAATTAACAAACAAAACTTTTTTTACATAAAATTTTTAGAAAGTCGAAAATATATTGAATCATGTCTTTTTCATGCACTATAAATTGGAGTACTAGACATAACGTTACGAGCAACAGTAACATGGTAATCCTTTAAAATAGTAGAGTTGAACAAGACATTAAACTTAAGGGCACATGGGATGAGACTTGAGAGGAGTACTGGGGTCATATTCTATGTATTTGTATTTAAGTCCTTGGATGAGTAATAGCTGACGTTACCTAAAGCTTTGTGTTTTGATTTGTATCGTGTACAATTTCAGGGGTGGACTCACGACTCCAAGTCACCGGGTGCAAAAAATCTTGTTGAAAACATTCATCGGGTTCCCGTGAACCTCCTAGGTCCTTCCATGTACAATTCGACTTTGAGGGTTTGTGTAGGCTGCTTGTTTTAATGAGCTAACAAGCTTATTGAAATAATAACAATAAGCTTATTCACTTGAGTTTATGGACTTATATAGAATTGATCAGCTTAAGTTATTAAGCTCATAAATTGGTCAGGATTCTTGGCTATCTCTAATGAACTTATTGGGATCCTTTCTAGGTGTGTATTGGCAACCTCGACGACAAAGAGTTTTTTTTCCTTCGAAATTTCATGTCGTTGGATACTCTCATAGAAATTAAAATTCCCTCACCTCATCATATCTTTGGATTACTCGCAGAAGTAAAAATATTCATTTAAAGTGGTTAGAATATAACGGATCCTAGATTGGATACATATGTACTCGTATTTGTTGTACTCATTGCTTGATTAATTGCCAGAAGTTTTTTTAAAGAAAAGAAAAAATAAGACTTCTAGCAAGTAATTAAGCAAGTAGAGGTAGGGGGGGGGGGGGGGGTGGGGGGTTGATAAGGGAGGGGGGGTTGTGGGTTTTATTATTTTTATGTATGGGTGTATGTTGAGGGGTTTGGGGTTTTTGGGAGAAGAAATAGATTATTTGTGTAGAATAAAGTAAAGGATGATGCAAGGTTGATAATTGATGCTATTAACTCAAGTTTTAATGCCATGATTTATCGGCAGCTGCTGAATGCAGAACTAGTCACTACATGGTGATGCCAGCTATGTGATGCCTCACGATGCTGACGCCGACACCTCCCCAGATAATCTTGTATATAATAAAATGAACAAGAATTTAATATTCCAGGGTGGAGATGATCCAAAACAAAATGTTTAGAAAATATATTTCTTGTTAATACTAAATTACAAGTCCAAATCAGGGACAGCCTGGATTGACTCTCTATATCTATTCGAACCACAAAAGCTTTTCGGTTATATATAACCAAAATATTATTAGGCAGAAAACCACACGTTACCAAGATATATATACAGTTTCTTCATATTTTAGGAGTTTAGAATATTAAACTTTGCCATGCCGTACACAAGTATGATAGTATGAAAATTCATTATAACCAAAAAGTTTTGGCTCATATGGTACTCATCTTTGAAAAACCTGTGAGTTCATTGGAGAGATTTTGTGGATAAAATGTTATGGGTTCGAGTCTCACCTCGTGCTCACTGTTGGTGGTCTTGCTGGTTAGGATGGTTGTTAGTGCTATTATTTGTATGGTGGATAATAGTGGTGCCAAAATCCACCCGAAGTCAGGGCGTTCCCGCCACTTACACCTATGGATGAAAATTCATTACTCCGTATAAATTAAGTAGTACCCTAAATATTTACCTGTAATTTAAACTAGTTTTAATCTCCGTGCACGCACGAGGCTTGTACATTATGTTTTTTAAATATATTTATAATTTTTATTTTTTCTGTTTTATAAGTTATGAAAGTTTAAGGGGTTATTTGTTTTTTTTTTAAAGTCATAATAAAATTTGTAAATTTATAAATTTACACTTAACTCTATACAACTTATTTAAAATTAAACCACTAAAGTTTTATTAATTACCTCATCTTTTTTTCAAGTTTTTGTTTTTATAAATCTGACACATATATTTTTATGTGTTTTTTTTCTTTATCAGATTTCTCCACCAAAATAATGCCAATTTTAAAAGTATTTAAGCTTTTTAATTAAACATATATTCAAAAATAATAAAAAATTTGAAACATCATACATAATAAGAAAATATTCTTCTTTTTTGAAATGCAAAAGTCCACACTTTTCGTTTTCCTTTAGTAAGCAAAAGATATATGTGGACACTTATGTTTACTTTGTACGTTAAAGAAAAACACATGATAACTCTCACTTTTCTAGTTTTCTTGCTGTCAATCTCTTCAATCTCGTGTTCTCTTTTTCTTGACCTAATTTCGGGGGCATGTTCAATTAAGAAGTCAAAATATTTGTATTTTCATGCAAATATTCCAAAAAACTAGTATATCCATAATTTTAGGGAAATGATTTACACACTCCACTATTTTATTGTGACACTCTTATATATGCATTAAACTGTTGTATTATGTATTTATTGCGCTTAAACTGATTGTACACATGAGTGTGCAAATCAAAACATAATGTGTGCAAATCATCTCCCATAATTTTAGTTGTGGATACAACTTATAAAACGGGTTTTAAAGGCTAATTAATGATGATTTTATTAGTAAAAAAGGGTTTTAGCAAAGAGCTAGAAACGCAAAAAGATGTAACTTGAGTTGTTAAAAATAGAAAGCGGATCTATGATCCAATCTTCCTATGAGCAATTAATCTATGCCGTGAATGTCTTTTATAGTTTTATAGGTGGTTTGGCATTAGTATTATAAAACATCGTATCAAATACTTGTTTATGTGTTGTATATTCGTTAAATTATCTTAACATTTAGGATACAGAACTCTAACTTAAAGGCGATACAAATTATAGAGAATGACATTATAAAAGACGATATTGTTAAATAAAAGGCATGGAAATTGGGTATAGACATTATCTTTCTTACCTCTAACATTTTCTTTGTTTGTTTTTCGTCGATTGTTTTTGAGCTAATCATTTTAAAAATAATTATACTTTACCCAATTAACCTTTTTAACTATATACTCAGAAAAAATTATTTTTAGTACAAAATAATTATATTTTTGTTCTTCTATGGGTATTATTTTACCCAACCAACCAGTTTTGTCCATGTCAGCAGGTAATGGGCCAGCTGGGTTTTTTTACAAGTCATACTCCACGTACTTCCCTAAATCTTATACATAAGCCGACACACCTTTCCTTTCTCGTTCGTTAACGTCATTATCACATACAAAAACCCTAAAAGTCATCATCTCAGTATCACAAACACAATCAATTTATCAAAGACACCCTCACCTTCTTCCAATTGCTCTAAACTCGATCACAAAATAGGTTTCATACAATCATAAGCAAACACTAATTAATTTAGCCTAGCATGTTAATAGAAAGCGAAGAACAAATAATCAAACAACACATAGACATATTGAATGATTAAATGGGTAAAGAAACTTCAATTCAATTAAACATGTGAGTATGACAGTACAAAAGGGTTTAAAAACCCTAAAATTCGGTTGCAATATAGCTCTCCTAAGTTATCACAAGTTTCCACATGATAATTTGAAAAAATAAGGTTTGTATATACAGGAACTGGTTCTGACGGCGTTGCTAGGGCTTTGTGACGCTGTCATCTTGTCAAATCTTCCAAGGGTTTCTTTATGTCGACTATTGTGACGCCGTCGCCATATGATTCTGACGCCGTCAAGAGGAATTTCTGACCCCGTCTCCACCTACTGAGAAGTCACATTTTTCGTCTAAAAATCCACTCTCTAGACACTTTTGGCGAAGGCGTCAATATGGAGGCCGCTAGCTTAAAAAGTTGTGTTTTTGTCTAGTTTCTTCCCGAATTGAGCCCAAGTCATGTGCTTATCTTCCAAGAGCTTCCCAAATGCTAAAATAACAAAAGAAAACAATTAAGTATAATGTTTGGGCATATTTGCATGATTTTGGGGGTTAAATGACCCTGAAAAAGTGTATAAAAGTACACCTCATCAGTAGCATAGACATCCACTAATCCGGGTCAAAGATTCATAGCTTGTCCCATCTATGTAAGTGAACAGTAACTAGGATTCCCTTATAAACTGATTATTATGTGTATTTGATTTTTGTTGTAAATTATTGTTTTTAGGATAAAGATAAGAAATGTGAGGTGTACGGATTTATTGATGATGAATTACCATCACAATACTACAAAGATCTTTTCTACAAATTGCATAATGAGAACAAAGAATTGGAGTCGAAGCTAAAAGTTATATCTAAGCAAGATTGTGGTCACAACAAGTTAATACCAAACAAGGAGGAAAGTGAACAAGTTTTAATGGATCTGATCTACAAAGAGTTGAATGCATTTATAATCAAGGCCAAATTGTATGACAGTTTTATGGTTGTTTTTAGTTTTGGTTTCATGACTGTGTTAATGATATGTATCTATGTTGTGTCCTGAAGCAACTAAGAATACAAGCTTTGTACTTATTATTTGGTATTAAACATTCAAGCTTTCTAGTTTTAGTTTGTGGTATATTATGTTTTTTCTGTAATGAATTTAATGAACAATGTTTTGGTACTTAATGAATATTGTTATAATTTACTTTTCTGTTGTTAATCCTCATGTGCAAGTGTTAAGTTAGAATAAGCAAAGTAATCATAATATCAAATACCAAGTTTAACAGTAAAAGCATTACCAAAGTAATGTCTAAGCATTATCAAAGTAAATGTGTTCTTTCAGAACAATAACTTCTAGTGCAAAAGCACTTAACAATAAGCTAACTAAACCTTGCCCTTCCTTAGACAAAATAGGGCATAATAGTGGCAAGAAGTGTAACACTATTTCACTTACCTTAATAGTTTTGTAATCCAATAAACCTACTTAAACTTAAGGTATCATTTTAAAACAGACCACAGTTTTATGCACATCAATAACATTTCCTAAAATATGTGCTAATTTATAGATCTTCATTGTTACTATTCCAGGATAATTTCATTTTCCACACTTGATCCAGGTCCTCTAACAACTTCAAAAAGTTTCGTTTGTACTATTCTATGACTTCTCAATCTTGGTGGTGGTCTTGGTCTAGGAAGCCTTTATGTAGGTTCAACTGACCTTGTTTCTTAAATAAGCTCAGCTTCAGCTCTTTTTGTTTGTGCTATCTCAAACCTTATTATTGCTTGAGTTCTTGCAGGTTTGGCTATAGTCCATCCTGATCCAACTCCAAGGACTTAGGATTGCTGTGTACCTATTATCATAAACAATTAGTGGATAAGATATTTTGCAGCTAGTGAAATAAATAAGGATATATGAATGACTATACATGCTATGTTCTCAACTTGTGTATTCATTTCCTTTGTGGCAATGGCAGGCAAAGGAGCATTCAATGGTTCTGTTACTTCTGTTAAACCACAGAGATAACCTATTTGCCAATGCATAATAGGTTAGACATTCCTTAAATATGTCAATGGTTGGGAACTTCTCTCTGAGCTGTTAAAAAACATAAATTATTAGAATTATTCTAAAATAGATAGTTAGTAAATAATAATAACATTTTATGGATGTGATACCTTTAGTTTCTTCAATTTACAGTGTGTTTTGGTCATCATAAATAGGATACTTTTCCTTTGACTTCTCTACTATTGAAAATGGATATGTTATTCCCATCTCATTACCCTTTAATTTCCTTAATAAGGTTTCCATATAGTTTTGATGCTCTCTAACTAATGGAGTTAGACCTAAACCATTATCATCTACATCTGTAAACTTGTCAACATCATTGCATCGTTCCTGCTCAGATCTAGTAACTCCAGCGTGATCATCAACTTTATGAATACTATTTGTAAACTCAATCCTTCTTTTCCTAAGTTTAATTACCTCATCTTCACCATCACTCAAATAATCAAATGACTTATTGAACTCATCACCTTCACTTTCAGGATACATATGAGCATACTCATCAATAGTGTCCTCAGAATCACTTTCATTTGATAAAGGATTATCATTCTCTCTTATTAAAATACCATTACCTCGATGAACATTTTACTTTTTCTTACTTGTGAACATATCTTCTTCTGTCATTGGACATTTACCCTTATCTAGTTCCTTTTGTCTAGCAAGAACTTGTTCATTTATTCTCACAACCTCTACACCATCATTCATACCCTTTAGAATCTTAGCAGCATCATTCATACCCTCATTTCCCAAATCACTAGAGTTAGGAACTAAATCATCCTTACCAACCTCATCATCATTAAGCGGGGGTAAGTGTTTAGGATGTTCATCATCAGAACAGTACATGTCTGTAAAGAGAACCTTACCCTCCATATTATTTCCAAAGGGTCTGGTCTTTAGTGGGGTGACATTAAATAAGGAGAATTTGCTTCTTTCTTAGCCCAAGCAACCAACTCCTTAACAAACATATTACCCACATCTTTCTTTTTTATAGCATGTTCCTTCTTTTTTGATGTAACTTCTTTATCTGAACCAGATAAACTTAGTTGTGGTGGTAATATTATACTAAGTTATGTGGTAAATGAGCTACGTACAAGTCTACTTTCTCATGCTTTGCAACTAGGTTATACAAAGCATGGACATCTGCATCATTTTCAATTATTTACAAACACTGGTACAAAAACTGGTATTGGTCACTCCAAAAATGTGTGACGATATACATATGGTCACACGTGTTTTTTTGGGTGTTTGTCACTAAAGATCGCGCCACTGTAGGTCACATACGGTGACGTTAGGGAGTTCGTGGCTATTTCCATTGAAAAAGAGTGACCAAAACCCGAATATGTGTGACAAATTAGGCACAAGTTTTGTTGGATTAATCAATATTAGTGACCGTAAACACTTTATAGTCACACGAATGGTTTTTGAGAGTAACTATTGTTCGTCCTTTGGCCACATAAATATATAATATATGTGTCACACAACGGGTGTTGTTTATTTGGACCTAGTCACATACAATTTTAAAAAAAAGTGGTCAAAAGTGTTAATAAGTGTGACCATATGCTTTTTAAAATCAAGTAAATGTGTATTTTATGTGACTATTGTTCATCCAATGGTCACATGAATTTTATGTTTGTGTGGCCTTTTGTAATATTTAGTCACACAAAGCATGGTTTTTTTGGGATTTAGTCACATACAAGTTAACCAAAAGTGGCCAAAAGTGTTAATAAGTGTGACCATATGTTGTTTAAAGTCAAGTGAATGTGTATTTTGTGTGACTATTGTTCATTCAATGGTCACATGATTTTTAAGTGTGTGTGGCAATTTGTAACATTTAGTCACACAAAGCTTGTTTTTTTTGTTATTTAGTCACATACAAGTTAACCAAAAGTGGCCAAAAGTGTTAATAAGTGTGACCATATGTTGTTTAAAGTCAAGTGAATGTGTATTTTGTGTGACTATTGTTCATCCAATGGTCACATGAATTTTAAGTTTGTGTGGCGTTTTGTAATATTTAGTCACACAAAGCATGTTTTTTTTAATTTAGTCACATACAAGTTAACCAAAAGTGGCCAAAAGTGTTAATAAGTGTGACCATATGTTGTTTAAAGTCAAGTGAATGTGTATTTTGTGTGACTATTGTTCATCCAATGGTCACATGAATTTTATGTTTGTGTGGCCTTTTGTAATATTTAGTCACACAAAGCATGGTTTTTTTGGGATTTAGTCACATACAAGTTAACCAAAAGTGGTCAAAAGTGTTAATAAGTGTGACCATATGGTATATATACTGACCAAATATGCAATTGTAATGTCAGTACATAATCAAATCTCAGCTTAAACACATTTTAATGAACATTTCTAAGTAGTTGCTTGGTATGGCTTAAATTACACCATACCTTTTACCTTTTAAAAACGAGCCTAAAATACCAAAATCGGACTTAAATACAATGCCAAATTATACGCTTGTGTTTTGCTTAATTGTATTGTGCAGGAACGGATAAACTAAGGAAAAAGGACGAAGAAAACAAAGCCAAAACCAACAAAACCGGACTAGGAATAATGGAAAAGGACTGTGTTGAAGACCAAAGCCAAATCGAAGCCGAAAAGTCAATCAAGTCAAAAAAGTCAACAGAAAAGTCAATGGTCAAAGTCAAAGTAACCCAATGTCAAACACAGATGCGATGGCCAAGTCAACAGAAATATAAGTCAGGGACTTGAAATTGTAAATCCCTAAATTGTCTTTAAATAAGAGGAAAAGAGAAAAATGAAGACAAGGGCCTTCCAAACTGTCACAATGTGGCTAGTTACACTCAAGGGACCAAACTGCCATATGTCCATATAAACTTGTAATAAGGATGTACGGTGAAAAGATGTTATAATAACACTCGTGGGGACTTGTTTTGCCAAGTCCCCAAAAGTTTTAAACCACAAGGACGATGGGTGCAATGAAACAAATAACCATGAGGGACCAACTTTGCCAAATTCCCAAACCCACGCCTGTCACTCTCTTTTTCATAACATCTTTTCCCGCTTCTTTTTTCCCCCCAAACACAATCACGGGTTTGTCACCCCCTCTTTACCCTGCAACCCAATTCCCCCATGGATAATCATTTTCCCCCTCCTCCACTACCTTTCCCAGCTACAAATGTGCCATGTTGGCAATCCAAACCCACACAAAACCCAATCTATGGCTTATATCACTCGACTTGGAAACCAAGGACTATCAAGGGCTACGATTTGCTTGGTATTGCACTCACACAACAAACACAACCCTTTTGTGTGTCTACAAACAAGCACAACAGCAAGAGACCAAGAGGAAGACACAAGCATAGTCGTTTTTTCCTATATATAGCTTTGTAAAGCCATTGTGGCCAACAGTTAGTTTTTAAGTAGTTTTCAGTGTAGTTTTTAAAATAGTTTAAGTATTTTTTTTAGCTAATTTCTTTTATGTACTTGTAATTCTCAGTTTTAATGCAAATTCAAGCTCTTTTTACCTAATAAGCTCTCAATAAGCTCATTAGAGCTTATTCTTGTTAATAAGCTCTAATTCAGTTTAAAACTTGTTAAAAGCTCTTAAATACTGTTTTCAGTTGAATTTAGTTCATAAATGTTCAATTGAGTGTGATTTTGGAAGCTTATGAAGAAATAAGCTAATATTAGCTTATTGAGCTTTTAGCTCAGGGAATAGAGGCAAGGTGCCATTAGGTTTCAAGTTTTTTAAAGCCACTCACTCTACAAGAGTGGCTTTGGTTCTGAGACAACAAATTTCTCAGGTTTAATTTCTCAAGCCTCATTTTAGCTTAATTTTAGCTTTATCAATTGCTTATTTCTATTCAATCTTGTTTCATTCTCTTCAAATATGTTTGTTCAGACTTAATTACTAGCTGTTTTCAGTTTTCATTAGATTTAATGTGTGTAATCTCACTTTATCTTTCAAAACTGTCACTTAAGTAGTATAAGCTAGGAGAGAAAGTGGCTTATTTCTCTTAATAAGCTATAGTTTTTCTTATTCAAGTAGCTTAATTAGGTGAACAATAGTGTGAGTAGATAAAAGGTTTAAGCTGGTTTAGTTTTTAAAAACAGTTTTTAAGCTCATTTTAGTTGGGACAGAATTGGTAAGGGGTGTTTGGCACAAGGGTAAAAACGGGTCAAAATGGTTGTGGTATGGGTTATGGTCATTGAAATAGGTTTAGTTTAGATTAATAAGCTTATTTAAACTGTTTTCAAAAGTTTTAAAGGTTCAACATTGTTTTTCAAAGTTTTTAAAACCATTTTTTGAAACTGTTAGATTTTTAACAACACCACAAGTGCTTATTTAGTTAAGCACTTGTGGTTTGAGTTTAAGTGTCAAAAAGTGAGTTATTTTGTGTGTAACACAGGCTGTTAACACACATTGGGGTCATTTGACTTGGTAAGTCAAAAACACCCAAGTCCCTTTTTGTAACAGTTTTAAAAAAGACAAAAGCCTTTTTTCACCCACAGAATTCAGCAAGTAAAAATGATTTTTAAAAACTAAAAATTGGTGCACAAGCTGTTTAGCTAGAGTACTCAATCTGTTTTTAGTTTGCTTTTCAATTTGAGCTTATTTGACAGCTTTTAATAAGCTGTCAAATAAGCCACTTAGGTTAAGCTTAAATCTCCCCTGGTGCAAAGGGGAGATTTTAAGCTCCTTTTTCTTTGTCATTTAGTGTTCTTAAGCCCAAGTTTTTGGCTTATTTTAAGAGCTTATAAGCTCTTGTATAAGCCCTCAAAGTTTCATACTTTAGTGAGCTTATTTGATGGCTTATTTTTAAGCCTCAAACTTGCCTTTCACTGTTTTTGAATGCCTTAGGTGTAGGGACTGCTTATTTTTCTTTATGCTTATTTAGCTTATGTCACTAGCTTATTTTAGCTCTTAATAGCTTTTTAGATTAGTATAAATAGGTGTTTAGCTTATTGAGCCTCTTTCCTAGCTTATTTGTCCACACAAGTTAAGCATTTTTGCCTTTAAGCTTTGTTTAACTTTCCTGTCAAGCATAAGCTCTTCACAGCTTATTTAGCCTTGAGCTTTAAGCCTTTTTAAGCTTACTCACCCCATTGCTCAAATCTTTAGATCCTAGCAAGTAAATTTTGAGATTAAGTTAATATTTTTAGTTGCTTATTTCCCTTTTTGCTAGCTTATTTGAATGCACCACTTAGTTGTTTTTTTGCCCTTTAAGAAGCTTTGTTTAAGCCTTTTTCTGTCATCATAAGCTCTTTACAGCTTATCTTAGTTAAGCTTTAACTTTTCATGGCTATTTAAGATTAGTTCATGCCCTTTTTGCTTATTGTTAGGCCAAGTCTTAGCTTAAAACGACCCTAAAAGCCCCAAAAAGACAAGCAAATTTAAGCTTTTAATACATTTAAGCACTTTCTGTCAACTTTAAAGCTTAATTTTAAGCTTATTGAACAGCTTCTTCTCAAAAAGTTGTAAAGACAAAGTTTGTTAAGCCCACGAGCTTAACAACTTTCGCTTCTTTGATTTCGAAAAAAAAAAGGGAAAGACCACTTGGCCCGGGTGAGCAAGAACTCGAACCCGACCAAGCGATTCAGTCCCCTTTTACAACTCACTTTACCACTGCGCCCATGGGCTTTTTCCTCCCGTAAAGACCTCAAGGCGATTTAATATATAAGGGGTGTTTTAATCTTTCATAGTATAATAAGCTGAAACAGCATTTTCCGGGGCTTATTTTGTTAAGCAACTTTGTGTTTTTTATTTTTTCGAGATTGTTAAAGGTTTAAAGTATTTTAAAAAAATTTTCAGAATTTCGAAATAGTTTAATATTTTTTATAATTTAATTTATAAAAAGTTTATTAATACATAAAAAATACAAAAAGTATCAAAAAAATATTTTGCTTGTTAGAAAATTTTCTTTTTATCACTATTTTTTATGGAAAAATATAAAATTTTTCGTAGGGTCCCAATTTTTACACTTTCTATTTTTAAAGAACGGGCCGGGTAACGGATTTTGTTTTGACTCGTTTTTGGGTCAAACGAACTCCGTTTTCGGTCTAGTCTTTTTCATTCTTCGTTATTTGTCCCGTAGAGTAGTTTAGAAGTGAAAATTTCTTCGTAGGGTTATTTTAAAAGATTTTAGGTTTTTCCCCCTTTGTTCGGGATTCGTGCTTTCGTTTTTTAGCTTAAATTCATAATTTTTAGGTTTTTCTTAAACGTTTTTATTCGTTATTGTTTAAATTGACTTTTTCACTCTCCTAAATCAATTCCTTCATTCAAACTCAAAACTTCGACTGTATCGATTCTCCAGTCCAGCCTCGTTGGGGATAAACGACCCGGGAACATTCTATACTACTTCTCGGTATCATTGATCTTGTTGATTTTTAGACTTATATATATTTTATATTTTATTATATATTATATATATATGGTGTAAACTTCTCCAATCAATTTTTGGCGCCGTTGTCGGGGAGGCTGTGAAGCCGATTATCGTTACGTTTGGCATTTGCGTTTGAAACTGTGAATATTTTTTTTATTATAAAAATATATAAAAAAAGTACAAAAATATTTTTCATTTCTTTTAGTATAATTATCAGATAAAAAACCAAAGAAAAAAACCAAAAACATAATGTAATTAAGCACATACCAGGATTACGGACGTTTAGGATGACATGGTTAGGGATATGAAGGGGAGAGCAGTGACCACTTTGGAGGATTTGAGCCAGAGAGTGACAGATCTTGCCACTACTCTTGCTTGGGATACTCATGAGATGTATGTTCGACTTGAGGATGCCCAGGATGACCGAGCTCTTCAGAGAGCCTGAGTTAACACATTGTTTAGAGATAGGCGATACCATCTCTACACAGCTATGCTTTTAGAGAGTGAGGCTAGGTACACCCGGCAGGCATGGTCACAGGTCATGGACTGCAACAGGGTGGTACATGCTGAGATCCTAGCATATCGAGCAGAGGTCAGGGCATTGCATGAGCAGTTCGGTGTATTACAGAGACAGAGGACTGAGGACCAGAGAGCCAGAAAGCCAGAGCCCGCTAGAGATCTAGAGCCTCAGGATGGACCAGCCGATGCTGGTAGTAGCTGTTAGTATTGTACCATTTGTTAGCTATACTGCATAGCCTGCTGAGTTTTATGGGTAACTCCCAGCTAGTAGGCTGTAGGATTTTGTTTCATCTTTTAGCTATCTTGTATGGCATGCTAAGTATTATGGGTAACTCCCAGCTAGCATTGCCTTAGGACCGTATTTTCATTTTGTATCTCATTTGTACTGGTCATTTGTAACCAAACTATCATGTATGATTATCGATATTGTTATGTATGGATGTCGATTTTTTTATATCATTGTTGATTTCACTTAAGTTGTATATTTTGCTGTGTGTTGTGATCTTATTTTATTTATTGTGCATATGTCATCTTGCGTTTATGATTGTATGAAATCTAACGTGTATTATATTTTTTTGTGATTTTGTAGAAAATGCCGCCAAAGAGAACTATCGCAACCACCACCCCTATGACCGATGCTTAAATTAAGGCACTTATAGCCCAAGGAGTTGCTACTGCTTTGGCTGAGTATGAAGCCCATAGAAGCAGTGGAAATGGCGATGATAGCTATGAGTCTGGAAGTGGCAAAAGGACAGAGCGAGCTGCTTGTAAGTGCACCTACAGTGACTTCTTGAAATGGCAACCCCTTAATTTCAAGGGCACTGAAGGAGTTGTTGGTTTAACCTAGTGGTTTGAAAAGATGGAGTCTGTATTCCATATTAGCAACTGCGCCGTCGCGTGCCAAAAGTTTGCTACATGTACTCTTCAGGGAAATGCTTTAACGTGGTGGAATTCCCACATTAGGACTGTTGGTCATGAGGTTGCATATGGAATGACATGGAAGACACTGAAGAAGATGATGACTGATAAGTACTGCCCAAGAGGCGAGATCAAGAAGCTAGAGATTGAACTCTAGAATCTAAAAGTAAAAGGTACTAATGTGTTGAGCTATAACCAACATTTCCAAGAGTTGGCACTGATGTGCTTAAGAATGTTTCTCGAAGAATCCGAGGAGGTCCAGAATTACGTCGATGATCTTCCCGACATGATTCATGGAAGTGTAATGGCATCTAAGCCTAAGACAATGCAAGATGCAATTGAGTTTGACAATCTGAATGATGGATCGCAGAGATAAGTACTTTTATTTAACCCGCCTCAGCTGAAAACAAAAGGAAGCTTGATGACAACTCATGAAACAACCAGAATCAATAGCAGCCTTTTAAAAGGCAAAACATGGCAAGGGCCTATACTGCTGGGACCGAGGAGAAGAAAGTGTACAGAGGATCTAAACCTCTGTGCCCTAAATGCAACTACCATCACGATGGGCAGTATGCTCCCAAGTGCCCCAACTACAAGAGGACTGGCCATCTGGCCCGGGACTGTAGGAGTCTAGTTGCTGCTGCCAACTACCAAAGAGCCCTATGGGAAAATCAAAGGGGTGTCACTTGCTTTGAGTGTAGAAGACAAGGCCATTTTCAGAGGGATGACTAGTTGAAAATAAAACGTGATAAACCAAGCTGGGAAACGATGGTAGCAACATCATGGGCTTTTGCTGGGAAAACCGGATGCCAATGTTATTACAGGTACGTTACTCTTAAACTACCGCCTATGATTCTCTCAGTGTGATACTGGTTGCACAGGATAGGATTTTTGTGTCTACTGCATTTAGTTCCCTAATTGATATCGTTCCAACTGCACTAGACCATGATTATGATGTCGAACTAGCTGACAGAAAAATAATTGGAGTTAATACTATCATACGGGGTTGCACTTTAAAGTTCTTAAATCATCCATTCAACATTGACTTAATTCTCGTAGAACTTGTTAGTTTTGCCGTCATTATTGGTATGGATTGGTCAGCAAAGTATCATTCCGTAATCGTCTGTCATGAGAAGATCGTTCGTATTCCCTTTGGAAATGAGATCTTAATTGTTCATGGTGACGGAATCAACAATGGGCACGGGTCTCGATTAAACATCATCTCGTGCACCAAAACTCAAAAGTATTTGCTGAAAGGATGTCATGTCTTTTTGGCACATGTTACCACGAAGAAGGCTGAAGACAAGTCAGAGGAGAAGCGGCTTGAAGACGTACCAATTGTTCGAGATTTCCCCGAAGTATTTCTCGAGGACTTGCCGGGTATTCCACCATCTCGACAGAGTGATTTTTTAAAATTGATTTGGTACCTGGTGCTGCACCTGTAGCACGGGCGCCTTATAGTTATTAGCTCCGTCTGAGATGAAAGAATTGTCAGATCAACTACAGGAACTTTTCGACAAAGGCTTTATAAGACCTAGTTCCTCACCTTCGGGAGCTCCGGTCTTGTTTGTCAAGAAGAAGGATGGATCATTCCGGGTGTGCATCGATTACCGGGAATTAAATAAGCTAACAGCGAAGAACCGTTATCTGCTTCCAAGGATTGATGATTTATTCAATCAACTTCAAGGGTCGAGTGTCTACTCGAAGATCGACATAAGATCGGGTTATCATCAATTGAGAGTTCATGAAGAAGACATACCGAAGACCACATTCAGAACTCGATATGGTCATTATGAATTTCAATTTATGCCATTTGGTTTTACTAACGCACCGGCTGTATTTATGGATCTCATGAATCGGATGTGCAAACCATATCTGGACAAGTTCGTGATTGTGTTTATTGATGATATTCTGATCTACTCAAAGAGCAAGAAAGAGCATCTTAAGTTAATCTTAGAGTTGCTTTAGAAAGAGGACTTGTATGCCAAATTTTCTAAGTGTAAATTTTGGATTCCCAAAGTACAGTTCCTTGGTCACGTGATTGACAGTCAAGGCATTCACGTGGATCCCGCCAAGATTGAGTCTATTAAATATTGGGCATCTCCTAAGACTCCAAAGGAGATTCGTCATTTTTAGGTCTTGTTGGTTATTTTGCCGGTTACTATGGAAGGTTCATTTGAAGGATTTCAAGATCGCCAAAATCATGTACAAGCTTAACCCAGGAAGAAGGTCAAGTTTGATTGGGGTGACAAACAAGAAGCAACTTTCCATTTATTAAAGCATAAACTGTGTAGTGCACCTATCTTGGCTTTATTTGAAGGAGCTGAGAACTTTATAGTTTATTATGATGCTTTGCATAAAGGATTAGGTGTTGTCTTAATGCAAAATGAGAAGGTGATTGCTTATGCATCATGAAAACTGAAAATTCACGAGAATCATTACACGTCTCATGACTTGGAGTTAGGAGCAGTAGTGTTCGCTCTAAAGATTTAGAGGCACTATCTGTACGGAATAAAGTGTACCATGTTCACTGATCACAAAAGTTTACAACACATCCTTGATCAGAAGGAGTTGAACATGAGACAACGTCGTTGGTTAGAGTTGCTCAGTGATTACGATTATGATATTCGTTATCACCTAAGAAAAGCAAATGTAGTGGCTGATGCTTTAAGCAGAAAAGAATGAATTAAACTGTTACGTGTTTGATCCCTAGTTATGACTATTGGTTTGGATCTTCCCAAGCAAATTTTAGAAGCTTAGACTGAAGCAAGAAACCAGAAAACCTCGAGGCTGAAGATGTGAGAGGTATGCTGGTTGAAACTTCAAGGGAATCAGAAAACCTCAAAAAAGAAAAGTTAGAACCGCATGCTGACGGAACACTGTGTTTGAATAACAGAAGTTGGTCGCCATGCTACGGTGACCTAAGGACTCTAATTATGCATGAGTCCTACAAGTCAAAATATTCCGTTCAACATGGTTTCAACAAGATGTACCAAGACATGAAGAAATTATACTGGTGGCCCAACATAAAAGCCGATATTTCCACCTATGTTAGCAAGTGTTTGACATACCTAAAGGTCAAAGCTCAACACAAAAAACCATCTAGTTTGTTGGTGCAACCTGAGATTCCTCAGTGGAAGTAGGATAATATCACCATGGACTTTATCACCAAGCTCCCAAGGAAGTCGAGTGGTTATGATACCATTTGGGTGATTGTAGACTGTCTTACCAAAGTAGGCACATTTTTACCAATGAGGGAAAATGACTCAATGGACAAATTGACAAGACTGTACATGAAAGAAGTAGTCACGAGACATAGAATACCAGTCTCAATCATTTGTGACCGTGACGGCAGATTTACGTCACCGTTCTAGAGGTCATTTTAGATTGCTTTGGGTACTCGGCTGGATTATGGAGTATGCTTACTCCGCAGAACTGATGGACTAAGCGAAATGAACCTTCAGACACTAGATTAGAAGATATGTTACGCGCTTGCGTGATAGACTTTGGAAATGGTTGGAATAGACACTTACCGCTGATTAAATTCTCATACAATAATAGTTATCATACGAGCATTAAAGTTCCACCATTTAAGGCACTTTATGGTCGTAAGTGTCGTTTACCTGTTTGATGGGCCGAGGTCGGAGATACTCAGCTTATCGGTCCAAAAATCATTCATGAGACAACTAAGAAAATTGTTCAAATCAACTAGAATTCAAGCACTCGTGATCAACAAAAGAGTTACGCTGATGTGAGGCGTAAGCCTTTAGAATTTCAAGTTGGTGACAATGTTATGTTAAAAGTTTCACCTTGGAAAGGGGTTATCCGTTTTGGCAAACGGGGGAAGTTGAACCCAAGGTATATTGACCCTTTCAAGGTGTTGGCAAAAGTGGGAACCGTTGCTTATAGACTAGAACTTCCTCAACAACTAAGCAAGGTTCATAGCACGTTTCACGTATCCAATCTAAAGAAATGTTTATCCGACAAGCCGTTGGCAATTTCGTTAGAATGAAATACACACTTACGATAAGCTTCACTTCATTGAAGAACCAGTAGAGATCAAGGATCATGAAGTCAAGCGATTAAAGCAAATCCGTATTCCCATTACCAAAGTTCGATGGAAAGGTCCTGAGTTCACATGGGAAAGTGAAGATCAATATCAAAAAAAGTATCCGCATCTCTTCACAAAAACCGCACCCTCGACAAGTGCCGCATCTTAAGCCTTGCAAACAAGGCTCCTTTAATGGGGGGTGACTGTAACAATCCGTTATTTCAGGTCATTTTACGACTCAATACTTCCCATTATTTATTTTTAGGATTTTACGCGTTTACTTTTAATTTTCATCGTTTAGTTAAATCGCGTAAACTAAAAATCAACATTCAACGTAAACGGACATCAAACAAGTAAAAGTTTACGTCACGAAAGTGTTATATGATTATTTAGAGGATAATTTATAACTTTTCATATTTTTTTATCGGTTACGTAAAACGTTTACGTTTCGCAATAAAATACATTTAAGCATACACGGAAGCACCTATACCTATCTATACTCAAACAAATACCCACTATTATACCCAATACCCAAAATTTAATCATTTTTCACTTCTATAAACCGTTAGGCCGGATCCAAGCATACAACACACTTAATAAATCATAACTCTCCACTAATGTCACCTCACTTAGTTGTAAACTACCAAGAGTACTACCTTAAACCAAGTTTCCATAAATTGGCTAATCAAATATACCCTCCCTCCCTATTTGACCGTTCCCTCCTCCTAAGGAGGAGGAGAACACCTTACAACTTATACCAAAACACTTCCTAAGACATGGTAATATTAAGGTTGTTTCCACATTACTCTTGGCTATATAAGGAAAGTCTTAGGAAGACTTATACACTCTTTGCATTTACAAGTAAACAAAACACACAAATTCTCTCTTGTTCTTACCATAACCCACAGCTCAAATAATTAATCTAGGGTGTCACACCCCGACAATGGCAGAAACTCGGGAGCGTAACATAGTGATCTATCATAACACAAGATACAATATAGATAAAAACTACAATGCATAAACTTCAAGTGTTACAGATACCATCCACCTCGAACAAGCCTTGAGTGATGTCCCAAATCATAACCAAATCCAAAATCTCTTACAATTCCAAATGCCCACACAAGGGTCCAAATCCAAACTTAAACCAAAACTTCCAAATACTAAGAACTAAACAAATAAACAAGCAAGGCTTCACATGATTAATCCACATGATTACTCCTAAGGGCTGTCTATATCACATCTTCACCAACCTATTCATCTTTCCACTCTCACCCTGACATTGTGATACTCGAAAACGTCAACAATAATGTTGGTGAGCTCGTAGGTTTGACCTTAAACCAAAAGCTGTGCCAATATCTCAAAACAAGGTCCAAAGTGTAATATGATAGTGATAATATGAGAATCACACCATGATCTTAGCATCTACTGCTAATCCAATCGTTTACACAGACCTAGAATACCCGCAGTTGATACCAATGCCCTAGCATCCCGCTTGTTAATGATAAACACAATAGGTCACTTACGACATTTATTGGGTATCCTACCAGCTGGAGCACTATATTAGGTCAGGACCACAATAGACATAGCAAATCATTGCCAATCACCCATGTCGTACCAAACACAGTACACACAAGTAAAATCACACTAGACATGGCAATTCCTTGCCAATTACCCTTGTCGTGCCAAACACAGTACACGCAAGTAAAATTACATCACATATACTAATATAGCAATCATAAGCACGTAATTGTCCCGAAAACAAAACTACATTTCGCACAGTTCAAATAAAAACCAGTTCAAAACACATTTGAGTATCATTTTCCCCCAACGGAAAAGTAGTAGAAAAATGAGGCTACAAGAACTCACCTCAAGCAAGTGTTAAGCAACCAAATCTCAATCACACAAGCAAATGCAATCAAACGTTCCCGCACACGACTGTCCATGTTAATGTTCCCATTTTAATCATTTCATTTCCAAAACAGTCTTACGTTTTGATGCATAGGGGTTAGTCGCGTTGCTACCAATTTTACCATCACTTGTTTCTTGGTGTGATGGTTGACGACTTATCCCAACATATCTTATTAATCCGATAGCTCAACGATACATACTTATACTATTTAAAGAAAATAGATAAGTAATATAAGTAAATATTTATAATAAATAATTATAAAACGTTTACTCATAATATACATATTAGAGAAGTTTCGAGATAAATTATATTTTTTGTCTTTTAGTGAATTTATTAAATAAATAAAATAAAATAATTAAATAATATTTTATTATTTAAAATCAAAAACCGTGTTCTTAAGTAAAATTTTCTAATTATAAACTTTTTATGAAATTTCGACATGACTCGTACGTTTATATCACCTTTTTCAATGTTTTTAACCTTTATTTCAAACATTTTTCAAACTTTCGACATTTTTCCGATAAAATTCTAAAATCTCAATCTTTAATGCTTACTAAAACGTTTTTCCCAAAATAACGTTCAATATCACTTTGTAAAATGCATTCACTTTCAAAAAGTCCGTCAAAAACTCTTAAAACGAAAACTAAATATCGATTGTATTGGGCTTTTGCCAAATATGGGTCCATTAAGATATTTATAGTCCTAATACGATTCAAGCCCAAAACGAAGGTCCATTTATATACATAAGCTCATACTAATAAGTAAAAAATAATCCGAACCACAATAAGCCCTCCCATAAGCCACGGCTTAAATGGGCTTATTGGGCCGTGAGCCCATAAGCTCCAAAATACCCATATTAAGCTTGAAAATAAGCTAATAAGCTACGTATCTTATTTGGTTGTTGTTAGGATTTATGTTTTCCTAACTTAGTACCGACAGTACAAATAGTTAGTACTGATAGTTTATAGTAGTAACCGACAATACAAATGTAAGTAAGATCAAATAGTTAGTACCGTTAGTAGAAAATAGTTAGTACCGTTTAAGAGATATGTATGAGATATTTTAGGAAAAGATATGTATGCATTTTGTAAGCCTGTTAGTGTTTATCCTTAATCTATAAAAGGATCCCTCTTGGCATAGTTAGAGACACGACCTCAAGATATCTCAAAGCAAAATCATATCTTAATAGTTAGTAATCTGTAATCATTTAAAGCAGATTAATATCCGAAAGGTATTATTTAGTTCTACATTGTTTTTCTTTGTACCTTGTGTTTAGATTCCGCCAATTAACACCATAGTATTATAATAAGTGTTTATATATAGTCAATTGTATTTTGTACATTTTGGCTATCATCCTAATAGGCTGCAGAGATATAATCAGTATGGGGACTCACATGTGGTATCAGAAGCCTTGTGCGAATCTATGAATTAAGAAGAACAATATAATCCAGCTATAAACCTTCAACATGTCTGCATCACAAGAAGAAATTCCACCACCACCACCACCTCCACCTTCATCACAAACACCAACCCAACAAACTCCTATTTCGTATCAAAACATCAAGATGCCTATTCTCAAAAAAGGTGTGAATATGATATATAGGATATGAAAATGGAGCACTATTTAGCACATACAGATATCCAATCTGGGAGGTTACACAAAATGGGAATGTCCTGTATAATCACTCAGATAAATCAGGACAAATTAAGGTTAGCCTCCTAGACTGCAAGAAGAGATTAGTAGCCAGAGAAAAGAGAGAAAAGCAAGGATACTCTCTTGCTTATGGCCCTACCAGAGACATCTTGCTAAGTTCCATAGATGACTGATGCAAAAAGAGATGTGGGATGCCATCAAATCTAGATTTGGTGGAAATGATGAATCCAAGAAAATGCAGAAGTATATCTTGAAGCAACAGTTTGAAGGATTCTCTATATCCAACACAGAAGGGCTTCACAAAGGCTATGACAGGTTCCAAAGTCTCCTGAGTCAGTTAGAGATTCATGGAGCAGGTGTATCTACTGAGGATGCAAATCAAAAATTTCTAAGATCTCTACCTTCTGCCTGGTCACAAGTTTCCTTGATAATGAGGACCAAACCAGGGGTGGACAGTCTAAGTTTTGATGATTTATACAATAATCTAAGAGTCTTTGAGAGTGATATAAAAGGCTCTACTGCATCATCCTCTAGCCCGCAAAATGTAGCTTTTGTCTCTGAGAACACTAGCAGTACTAATGAAGTTAGTACCGCTTATTGTGTTCCCAATCTTTCTGGTCAAAACTCAAAGTATGAACAAACTTCATCATACTCATTACTTGCTAATCAATCAAGTTGCCCTCAACTGGATCATGAGGACTTGGAACAGATTGATGAATATGATCTTGAAGAAATGGACTTAAAGTGGCAAGTGGCCATGATCTCAATGAGAATGAAAAAGTTTTACAAGAAGACTGGTAGAAAGCTACAATTTGATGCAAAAGAACCTGTTGGCTTTGATAAAAAACAAAGTAGATTCTACTTTTTGCCACAAAACAGGGCATTTTGCTAGAGAGTGTAGAATCAAGGGAACTCAAGATAACAGGAGGAGAGATGCATGGAATTCTGGAAACAAGGATGGGAGCAGAACTGTACAGAAGGAGGATTCTAAAGCATTGGTGACAATTGATGGAGAAGGTGTGGATTGGACAAATCATTCAGAAGATGAAGATTATGCTTTGATGGCTGCAAACAGCTCAGACTCAGACACAGAGGTAATTTCTTGTACAAATAAGTGTAAAGAGTCTTATGCTAATCTTAAAAAACTGTATGATGCTTGAAGAGAAAGAATAAGTGATGCAAGCTATAGAAATAAAAGGCATATTCTCAGTTCTTAAGAAGTTGAAGCCACAGTTAGTTGCTCATCAACAAGGACAACTTTGGTATGAACAAAAGATAAAATTTATGAAGATAGATTTAGATGATAAAACAGATGTTCTAACATACCATAAGTATAGTATTTGCAGGAGCTTGAAAAGAAAAAGAAGATTTAAAGGCTAAAGTAGAAAAATGGCATAATTCTTCTAAGAATCTTAGTAAACTGCTAAATACCCAAATGAGTGCTAATGATAAGTTTGGGCTTGGGTATGAGGATCACAGATATGATGGTATTTTGAGCTATGAAAATGAAGTGTTGTAGAGTGTTTTTAGGAATAAAGAGAGTGAGATAGAAAACCAACCTTTGTATGATAGGTTTGTTACAGCAAAAGGAATGCATGCTGTACCCCCACCCATGACAGGAAATTACATGCCTTCAGGACCGGATGTAGAAATAGATGATTCTAAGTTTACATATGGTCCAAAACAGACTCAACCTAGTGAATCTGAATCACAATCAAGTGAATTTGATACATGTGAATCTAACATTAGTGCAAAACCCTCTGAATTAGTGTCTGAACCAGTTGTCAATGAATCTAATGTAGAATGTCAACCTAAGGGTCTGTTATTGTGATGCTCCTTATTGAGGAGTATGATTCAGTTACGTGAAGATGAGTGTGTGTTTATACCAACAAAACATAAGAATCAACCTAGTTTTGCATTACAAGCAAGTAAAACTCAAGGAAATCTGTTAAGAATCAATTTAACATTGTAATAAACCCCTAAAGTTGATAAGCCATGATTTGAGCGCTGTGTTTTCTGGCTGAGCATGTTTTGTATGTGGTTTAGTCTTAATCATTTCTAATTAGAGATTTGTTGTTTCCATGAATAAGAGGATGGCACGAGAAAAGCTTTGGACTTAAAACAATGGTTGGAATAATGTGCAAAGACGTGAAATAAACAAACCATTTTGTTCCTTCAGCAGTAGAGTGTACTAACTAGAACTGGTTAAAATTCTAGTTAATATGCTTATGCTAGCAGTACTAAAAATTTGAGTAATGCTAGGCAAAGTTTGAACAGACAGGACAATACTAATCTAGTACTGCATGAAAGTTAATATAATAAAGGCCCATTGTGAATTGGAGTTAGAACAGCAAATGTTTATTACAAAAAACTCATTCACCATCCTCAAGGGCTTTCTAAAAGTACTACAGTACTTAGAACAGAGTATTCATATCAAAAACTTAATATGCTTAAGGTAAATGCAGTTGTTACTGTTGTGGGAAAAGGGGGAAAAATGCTGTTTATAGCCCTCTGCAGGGTTGTAATGGGGACCACAAAGATACAAATGGCTCAAACATACTCCAAATACATTAGTGGATCCAATTATTAGAAAATTGTTACACTTTCAAGATCCACTAGGCAGCACGCATGCCTAACAGGTTTGGGTCCAAAGAGTTTCTAATCTCTTTCTATTATTGTGCAGGGATTTTCAACATAGAGCTCTAAAGAATAAAGGAATTGTTGATAGTGGATGTTCCAGGCACATGACTGGGAACAAGGCCTACCTTGCTGAATTTCAAGACTTTAATGGTGGCCTTGTTGCTTTTGGAGGTAGTAAAGGTTATATCACTGGTAAAGGTAAAATTAAAACGGGTAAGTTAGATTTTGAGGATGTATGCTTTGTAAAAGAACTTCAGCATTTCAATCTCTTTTCTGTGTCACAAATGTGTAACAAAAAGAACAAGGTTCTATTAATGACTTGATTGTCTTTGTTTTGTCTTCTGGAGTTTTAAGTTTACCTGATGAAATCAAGTATTTACTTTAAATCCCTAGACAAAACAACATGTACAGTTTCAAATTTACGAGAAAATTATTCCTTCAGGAGAATTGGCTTGGTTTATTGCAAAAGGCTTCAAAACTGATGAATCTAACAAATGGCTAGGAGGTGGGAGTAATGTTAATTTTAAAATATCTAAACAAAACTTGTAAGGGTAAACCTTGTAAAGAGGTGTACCTTTTAAGCTTTTTCAAATGGACCACACTTGTGTTGATTGTAAGATAAGGAAAGCAAACAAGGTCCGGTAAGGCCAAAACAATAAGCTCTATTAGCCATCCTTATAACTTCTTCATATGGATTTGTTTGGACTAATCTGTAGGAGTTTAAAACATAAGACCCACTGCTAGTTATCACTGATGATTTAGCAGGTTTAGTGGGTATTTTTCTTAAGAATAAGGATATGAAACTAGTGCAATCCTAAGGTCTTATAAGGACAGATAGAAAATCAATTGAATCAAAAAGTTAAAACTATTAGATGTTGATAATGTAAGAATTTAAGAACGTGTTGTGATTGAATTCTGTGGGTCATAAGGAATCAATGAGGGAATACCGTAATGCCAGAACTCCATATCAAAATGGAGTTGCTTGAGAGAAAAGAACAGGACCTTATTGGGCTACAAGGACCAGGCTTGCAGGATTCATTTTCTACCTACACTTTTTGGGCTGAAGAAGTTAGTACTGCTTGTATGTTCTAAACAGGGGAGGTATTAGTGACCAAGCCTCATAATAATGACACTTATGAACTTTTATTTGGTAAGATACCAATTATAAGTTATACTAAGACCTTTGGGTGCCATAGTGACCATCTTGAATAACATAGACCATCTTTGGGATCGTTTGATGGAAACAAATAAGAAGAGGATTTTCTTGTTGGTAATTCTCTTAAAAAGCAAAGCTTTTTAGGGTATTACAATTAGAAACAAAAGTGTTGAGAAATCTGCACATCACCTTTTTAGAGAACAAACCAAATGTTGCAGGGAAAGGACCCACTTGGCTTTTTGATCTTGATTATTTAACTGATTCTATGAATTATCATCATGTTAGATCATAGAATCAAGCTAACCTACATGCAGGTCAACAAAAAGCTAACCAAAATGCAGGTACAAAAGATATATTGATGCAGGGATTCTGGGAAAAAGAGTATGTTATGTCTTGCTCAAGCCTGCTTTTGTACTGCCAATTTGGCCTTATGCTTCAATAATCACTCCTGCTTTAAAATCAGATGATATGAGAGTAGGTCAGAAGAGGAGGAAGAAAAAAAAGTCTTTATGGAAGAACTTGGAAAGACTTAGAGACAAGGAAATGGAAGCTTATGAGGAAGCTGAAGCTCTCAGGAGAAGTTTGAGGACTTGGTTATACACGAAGGGAGCTACTAAGATAGCAGTACTAACATTTTAGTACTTGTTAGCGCACCAGCTTAAGCTTGAGTACTAATCCTAGTTAATATGTTTGCATACCGTTATAGTACTGCCAGTCCTTATGAGGGACTATCTCTTTCTACTGATCCAACAAATCCTGAAGAAGATGATTCAGAAATACCTCTACTTGAGGATATTTATCAATATTCCACTGATGATTCTTCACTAATTCATCTTATAATGATGAGGGTGCAGTGGCTGACTTCACAAACTTGGAATCTGTTGTGAGTCTTAGTCCTATTCCCACATCAAGGATTCACTTCCTCTCATCCTACAGCACTAATTCTAGGAGATCCAACCTCAGCAGTTTAAACAAGAAGCAAACTACATAAAAGTTCTGGAGCTTATGTTTTGTTAGCTATGTTCAAAGCAAAGGAGAATATTCTTAAGGACTTCAGCACTGTGTATTTGCTTGTTTCCTGTACTCAAACATGAACACAAAAGATTTCAGAAGCTCTTGAAGATGAAAGTTGGGTTGATGCTATGCAAAGAAGGAATTTTGCAGTATGAGATTATAGTAAGTTTGGTTCTTAGTAGATTTGCCTATGGGATGAAAGGTATCCGGTTCAAAGTGGGTTTTATCGAAATAAGAAGGATGAAAGAGGAGTTGTTTGTCAGAATAAAAGCTAAGGTTTTAGTTACTCAGGGACATAGGCAAGAGGAAGGATAGGACTTGATGAGGTTTTCCTCCTCGAGTGGCCAGACTTGGATTCCCTAAGGATCTTTTTAGCTTTGCCTCATGTTATGGGGCTTTATAGTCTATCAAATGGATGTGAAAAGTGCCTTCCTTTATGGGAAAATTGATGAAGAGGTATATGTGTCTCAACCACCAGGTTTTCTAGATCCTAAATATCCCAGAAAGTCTACAAAGTAGTAAAAGCTCTGTATGGAGGTACATCAAGCTCCCAGAGCCCTGGTATGCTTACTTTTTCCAACTTTCTTGTTGAAGATATGGTTACAGAAGTGGCACATTGACCAAAACTCTCTTCCTAAAGAAGGACAAACATGATATCATACTTAGTTCTATGTCTAGTGGATGATTTTCATCTTGGGTTCTACAAAGTAATCTTGGTTTGTGATGAGTTTGAGGGCATTAATGAAGAGTAGATTTCAGTTGAGTTTAAGGGGATGAGCTCACTTTCTTTCTTGGTACTACAGGTTCAAACAAAAACCAGATGGTATCTTTATTAGGCAGGATAAGTAGTTGCCAGAGAAATCCTGAAGAAATTTGACTTTGCCAAATAATGTCAAGACTTCTAGTAAATCCAATTAAGAATCAGAAGCCTTTTGTAATGGCATGTGTGTTGCAATGTTGTGGTTGTTCATCTCTATAGGGCCATGTTTGGCTCTTTAATGTAATCCTGACTGATCTCTAGGCCCTGATATTATGTTTGCAGTATGTGCTTGTTCTAGGTTTCAAGTCACTCCAAAGTCCTCCCATCTAAGTGCTCGTCAATGTGACTTTTAGGTACCTAAAGGGCAAACCCATCTGTGTCTTTGGTATCCTAGGAGTGTCTTCATTTGACCTGGAATCCTACTCAGATAGTGACTATGTGGAGCAAATTCTTGACAGTGAAATCCTCAATAGGAGGCTTTGTTATTTTCTTAGCAGGGTGACTATTTCTTTGCAATGCAAAAAGCAGGGGACTAATTGTGGGCTACTTCTACTATAGAGGCATTTATAGTTGTGCTGCAAGCTGTTGTGGACAGGTTTTATTGGATTTCAAAAATCAAATGTTAGTCTATGGTTCAACTTCATGAACATAAAGATTACATTGATAAATGAAAAGACATTTGCATTGTAAAGAATCCAGTTATATCATTTCCAAAACAAAGCACATTGCTATTCGGGCCATTTCTTAAGAGATGCTTATGAAAAGAAAAACTCATTCAGGTGCTTAAAATCACTCCTGATAACAATGTAGCTGATTTACTCACCAAGGCATTTGATGTTAGTAGGTTTCAGTTTTTGGTTGTTACTATTGGGATGTAGGGCACCAAGGGAATCAGGGGAATAGAAATAGAGATGCTCCAAGAAGGAATGCACCAGTGGATACATCTACTACAAATGCCTTGGTTGTTCAAGATGGGATAGGTGGTTATGATTGGAGCTTTCAGGCTGAAGAAGGCATCACAAACTTTGCTTAATGGCCTTATACATCCCAAGGTTCATCAAGTTCATCAAGTTCAGACTCTGAGGTACATACTTGCTCTAAAGATTGTTTTAAACTCATATGAGCTCTTTCAAAATCAGTATTATGATCAATAGCGTGAAGCTCTTATTAAATCTAATCTAGAAATAATAGGTTATCAAATGGGATTAGATTCATTAGAAGCTAGGATAGTTATTCATGAAAAGAATGAAGCTGTTTATGAAGAAAATAATAAAATTTTAAAGTATGATGTCCAAGTGAAAGATATTTCTATCAAAGACCTTAAAAATCAGTTAGAAGAAGCTTTAAAAGAGAAAGATGATTTGAAACTTAAACTAGAAAAATTTGAAGAATCATCAAAGAATCTAACTAAACTGATTAATAGTCAAATAAGTGCTAAAGACAAAACTAGTCTTGGTTATGATGGTCAAATGAATGAGAGTGAATTGAATAATATTCATATGAATAAGAGTGAAGTGGTTCATAGTGTGTTTAACAGTAGAGAAAGTGATGTGGATGATAATCCAGTAAATGATAGATTCAAAACAGGTGAAGGGTTTCATGCAGTTCCCCCTCCCTACACTAGGAACTACATGCCCCCAAGACCTGACTTATCTTTTGCTGGGTTAGATGAATCTGTTTTTAAGTCTGCAGTGAGAAAGACCACCACTAGTGTGCCTGAAACTGAAACTAGTATATCTAAGACTAGTAAGGATATTGTAGAAAAGCCTAAAACTGTTAGGCCTAGTGCTCCTATCATTGAAGAATGATTACACTAATAATGGATAAAATGATAGCTGTGTTTAGACCTAATTCTGATAAGACAAAACCAAAAGTTTACTAAATCAATTTAGCAATTATGGGAGTGGTGACACGAATGTGAATCTGTTTTTATAGGGAAAACCACACATAGGCAAGTAGAGTATCCTAGGAAAAGTCAAAGTCCTAGGGATAATAGAAGAAACTAGAATGGGATGATGAGTTAGAAACTAGGGAATGGTTTTGAGTTTATAAAGAAAGCTTGTTTTGTATGTGGGAGTTTTTCAACCATTTAATCAAACACTGTGATTTTCATGACATTAAATGGTAGAAAAACCATGTTAAATATAAGGGAAGGTAGAGATGGGTAATGGTCAAAGGGAAATTAGTCCAGTATGGAACATTGCTTTAGAGGGTGAAACCACAAAATAAATTGACTCACCCACATCCTAAAAGGAATTTTGTTCTAACATCAGTTTCAACAAAGTCAGGACAAATACCAATTAATATTGCTAAGCAAAGCCCTCCAAAAGCAGCAGCTTCAATTAGTACTGCCAAGCCTGTTAATACTGCTGCCCCTAAACCAAAAGTGAATGATGCATTACCCACAATTACTCTTATTTTCTAGCACATTCACCAGTAATGAAGGCTCCATTAATAAAAGAACAACAAGTATCAAAACATTAATTCATTAAAAAATTAATACAACAAACAAAAAAAATTGGTTAAGGTTAATATTGTAACTATGCTAGGACAAAAGCTAGGAGTAGTGAGCTGTGGAAAATGAGAAAATGCTGTTTAAGTCCTCAGCAATGTGGGATTTAGAGACCACAAGTAAAAGTTATTTGAACATACTCCAAAATGCAGTGGATCATACATGCTTAAAAGATTTGACTATGATGATCTATAAGGCAGACTCAAGTCAGTAATGGCTTGGGTCCCCAAGAGAAACTAGTTCTCTTATTTTGAGTGCAGGGTAATCCACAATATACTTTACATGATCAAGGTTTTTCGACAGTGATGCTATAGGCCATATGACTGGAAACAAGTTACATTTTCTTACAGATTATCAATAAGATTGATGGTGGATTTGTTTGCATTTGGAGGATGTCCTAAGGAGGAAAAATTTCTTGAATAAGTTAAAATTAGGACGGGGGAAATTAGGATTGAAGATGTATACTTTATTAAGGAACTTAATTTTAACCTTTTCTATTGTCTCAACAAATGTGTGACAGAAACAACAGTTGTTCTTTTTACTTCAGATCTGAATGTTTTGTTCTATCTCCAGACTTTAAGTACTTGATGAAGTCATAGTCTTGCTTACAAGTTCCCAGATAGAAAAATGTATTAGTTTCTGATCTAAAGAATGTTGTTCCTTTAGGAGGTTTGACTTGTTTAATTTGCAAAGGCTACAATAGATGAGTCTAATTTATGGCATAGGAGGCTTGGTCATATATAAACTCTTATAACTGTGATAAAACTTGTGAGGGGAAAACCTTGTAAGAGGTTTTGCCTTCAAAGCTTTTGGAAATTGACATACTTTGTTGCTTTTCAGAGGGAAAGCAACACAAAGCCTCTTGTAAGACCAGCTTGTTGTGCTCTATCAGCCAACCTTACAAATGTTGCACATGGACTTATTTGGGCCAACATTTGTAAGGAGTATCAATCACAAAATATATTGCCTTGTTGTCATTGATGACTTTAGTAGGTTTAGTTGGGTTTTCTTTTTGGCCACTAAGGATGAGACTAGTGGGATCTAAAACTGTTTTATAAACTGGATAGAAAAACCAAATATTATAGGTTAAAATCATCAGATGTGACAATGAAACTGAGTTTAAAAATAATGACATGAATCAGTTCTGTGGGATGAAAGGGATTAAGAGGGAATTTAGTGTTGCCAGAACTCCATAACAAAATGGAGTTGCTGAAAGAAAGAATAGACCTCAATAGAGGGCAGCTAGGACTATGTGCTAGTAGATTTATTTTTACTACTACATTTTAGGCTTGAAGCAGTTAATACTGCCTGTTATGTGTTCAGAATAGGGTTTTAGTGTCTAAGCCTCACAATATGACACCTTATGAAACTATTACATGGCTAGACACCTAAAGTATAAGCTTTATGGAGACCTTTTGGGTGTCCTGTGACCGTTCTTAATACCTTAGATCCCCTAGGCAAATTTGATGGGAATGCTGATGATGGGTTCTTGGTTAGATACTTTATAAATAGCAAGGCTTTTAGGGTATTTAACACTAGAACTAGGAAAGTGAGGCAGAAACATGCCACTTAAACCTTTCTTGGAAAACAAACACATGTTGCAAGGGATGTGGACCTGATTGGCTCTTTTGATATTGATATTCTAACAAACTTATGAATTTTCTTAGAATTATGAGCCAGTTATTGCAGGGAATCAAACTAATGGGAATGCAGGTATCAAAGATAATGTTGATGTAGTACCTACTTAATATTTATTCTGCTTACCATTAACTTTTGGATAGTCCACTGAAGCTCAGAGGATTGCCTGTTGCTGATATGCTGGATAAAAAGACTACTGAAGAACTAGCAAATGAGGGTGAAAGAAATAGCCAAGAGAAGGAAGGAGGAGCTTCAAATAAAGAAGGTGACCATAATGTGCAAGATTTGAGAGCTGAATTGGATAAATTACTTGTTCAACAGAAGGAAGCTTATGCTAACAAATAACAGAGTTTCTACTGTTAGTCCATTTGTTAGTGCTGCTGGGCAAAGTTTTAATAATGCTGATGATCTTCTAACTGATCCTCTTATGCCTGATTTGGAGGATATTACTGATCTTCTAAATACTGGTATCTTTAGTGGTGCATATGATGATGAAGATGTGGGTGCAGAGGCTGACATCAACAACTTAGAAACAACCATGAATATCAGTCCTATTTCCACAACCAGAATTCACAAGGATCATCCTAAAGACCAGATCATTAGAGACATAAATTCAGCTACTCAAACAAGGAGGATGACCAAGATTTCTAAAGAACATTCTATGGTCAGTTACATTAAAATGCAAGGGAGATCAAGTCACCTAAGATTATCAAAACTGCTTATTTGCCTATTTTCTCTCTCAAAAAGAACCTAAGAAGGTGATTCAAGCTTTGGCAGATCTAAGCTGGGTAGAGGAAATGCAAGAGGAGTTGCTACAGTTTAGATTGCAGAAGGTTTAGACATTAGTAGATCTACCCAATGGTAAGTGGGCCACTGGAACCAAATGGGTCTTTAGAAACAAGAAAGATAAGAGAGGAATTGTTGTTAGAAATAAGGCAAGACTAGTGGCACAAGGTTATACCCAAGAAGAAAGAATTGATTATGATGAGGTTTTTGCTCCTGTTGCTAGGATAGAAGCAATCAAGTTATTTTTAGCCTATGCATCATTTATGGGGTTTATTGTGTACCAGATGGATGTGAAGAGTGCCTTTTTATATGGTACTATTGAAGAGGAGGTGTATGTGTGCCAACCTCCTGGTTTTGAAGATCTACAGTTCCTTGATAAAGTTTATAAGGTAGAAAAAGCTTTATATGGTCTACATCAAGCTCCTAGAGCCTGGTATGAGACCTTGTCTACCTACTTATTGGAAATTGATTTAGAGAGGCATTATAGATTAAGGACTCTATTCATCAAGAAGACAAGGTGTTATATGTTTTTATAGTGTGGTGACTGTTGATGACATCATCTTTGGGTCTACAAAGAAGTCTTTATGTGTTGAGTTTGAGCAGATGATGTGTAACATTTCTCATTTTCGTGTCATTGTACGACTATATTAATGATCACTATTTATTTTAGTCCGATACGCGTTTACTTTTAAATGTTTACTTTTGAGCTAAACCGGTTCAGACTAGAAAATAATCAATGAATGTAAACCGGTCACCCAATATTAAATTAAGGTTTACATCAACCAAGTCGGAAATAATTTTTTGAGATAAAATTATGTACTTCGCTGTATCTTAATATTTATTGGTCCACGTAAAAGGGTTTACGTTTCGCGAAATCAAAATACACTTGGATGCACTCTGGTAATACCTTAGACTTACCTAGACTCAAACCAATACCAACTTTTTATGCTCAAAAACATAAAAATCTGATAAGTCTTGTGTTTTATACTCATTTTGTGTCGAACAATTGGGCCAAGACTTAAACCACAACAAATAGTCCCATGTGGATTACTTTCTAGCAAAATCAAACCTAATGATCATTCTTTAAAGTAACTTGTACTAATACTAAGTCATTAAATTTTTAAACATGTCCTAAGTTCGGTCGGTCCTACTAGTTCCTTCACATATGGTTAATACTACTTCGCTTCCCTTGCTCCTCCTATGTATCGGTTAAAAAAAACATTGGAACAACACACCAAGACATAAGATTGGTAGCTAAGTGAATCTTGTACTATATTGGGCCTCTATTTAAACTTGTACATACTTATGGGCTGGTTTAGCTAAAAAATTGTGTGATTAACTAATTAACCTCAAATCCGCCCCTTGGGGCAACGATCTCGGTGTGGGCGGTGTGGTAGTGGTTATATTTAGTGTAGTCGAAACGTACGTCGTTTGTGATGTACTATCGGACACTTGCGTATCTATAGGGGTTTACGCTGTCTCTAAGATTCCAGCCGAATGCGAGTGTTGGGATCTTATAACACCGCAACAAGCACCTCTTAATTACGCCCCAGAAAACCACTTCGAATCCAACTAGTAACTCCCACAAGGAATTATTCGAGCAAAGGGTTGGTTTGTCTCGTTCGGTTTTATCTGGTTCTGGTTGAGGAAGCGTCTAGGGCTTTTGACGCAACTAAAGACTCTTGGTCCATGAGTATGTATAGTGGCTATAATCTGAATCTTGCCTTTTTAATTTAGTCTTTAATTCTATTGACTCATGTCTGTTATCTATGAAATGCACGTACCTAAATACGTACACATTATACGTGTGTGGTACAAGAAGCTAATACGATGCGTGTACCAAGCGAATTAAAACGAAAAGGATTCAAAATGTTATGTCCAAGATGAAAGCTTGGTCTCCAACGTGAACCACGTGCCCTATATACGAAAATATAAGAAAACTACACGTAAACTTTTATAGAAAACATAGCAACTTAGCTTGTGTGCGTGTATACAAGGATAATGATCTATTGCATGTCACGGGTCACGCTTAGGAAATGTTAAACACATCGTTTTGGTGCTAGACAGATTTATGGGTAACAACGAATGCTATAATTCTTTCGGACCTAACGACCTAACCAAAAAGGCTAGAACCCCCTAACGGCCTTTTACGAGCCTACAAGGCCCTAGCAGAGCTCTATTATAAGCCAGGCTTTTTAACAAGCCACTTCGGGCTTAATCTCGATTGGAAAGTGGCTCATGTTGGGTTTCTTATAGGCCTTTTACTTTATTTAGAACAACCAAAACCGAATCCTTAAATGGGCTTACTAGCCCATTTGCGAGTCCAATATGAGCAATAAGCTCACAATAAGCTCTAAACAGCTTATTAGTAAAATGGCACAACCACATGCAAGTTACGTGAGCTAAACAAACTCAAATGATGTTAATGGGCCACGCCCTAACCCCTAGAACCCATTCGGGTTCATAATGGGCCCAATAGGCCCAACAGCGGGCTTATTAGCTTATCGAATAAGCAAAATAAGCTAGTCGACCCTCTAAGCGCTTAAACGGACTACAACAATGTTATCGGACCTTAATGGGCTGAACTATTTGGGTTTAAAACCTTTCGGATCACCAATGGGCCTGAAAGCCCATTAACCAAATGCTCATTAGCTTATTTCCAATAAGCTGAAAACAAAACAGATTAAGCTAAGTTGAATCGAATAGGAAATAAGCTAAAATACCTAATAAACCATTAGGTTTATAGGGTTAAGCTATTGGGCCCGTAAGCCCAATAAGCTCGAAATAAGCTACAATAAGCTCTCCGAGCTTATTTATAGCTTAACTGCCCATAAGAGCTTATTAACGACATTTAGGCTTATTAAAACTAAAACGGGTCTCTAAAAGCTAAACGGACTTTAACGGGCCCAATAAGGCCCGATAAGCCAAAATAAGCTCAAATGGCTTATTTTTAAGCCAAACAACTTACATTGTCTATTTTGAGGATAAAAAGCAAATTAAAACTATTTTACACCTTTTTCGTGGTCAAAATATGAAAACCGAATGTAGAGGGACTAGTTTTGCCCATTTCGAAAACTTGATAAAATGTTAAGTCCATGTGGAGATTCATGAACTATAAGGACGAATCTCATAAATATCTAAACAATAAGGACTCAAATTGAACACTTAGGTTTTAAATCGAAAAAACTAGACGGGACTGGTATTTGTAATTAACGGAAAGTATAAAGATTAGACTCATTACTTTTCGAAAACTATAAAAACCATAAGGACCTAAGTTGTAAATTTCGGAAGTTAAAGGACTAGTTATGACTTTCTCGCAACTAGAAAGTTTAAAGTGTAATTGTTACTACTTATAAACCTAGGGACTAAAAGACAACAACTAAAACTCTACGGGTACGTTTGTGAAACAAAAGTGAATAAATAAAACACTTAACACGTACGTTTATGTTTCGAGTAATAATTAAATATTATTATCGAGAAGTAATAAATATGATATAGTTATTAAACGGAAACAATTTCACGTTTTCAAATACAAACGACGAATGATAAATACAATGATCTTGTGCATCGCCACACAAGTGATAACGGTATATATAAACTTAAAATGGGATTTAGTTTATACAATGAGTCGTTAGCTTAAATGTGTAAACTAAGACTTGACCGTACTTACTTAGGTACTTAACGGTGTGATCCACTGCTTACTTGGATATTTATTATCATTCAGAGAACTACCGGCTAAGGTGAGTTCATAGCCCCATGCTTTACAATTATTTAAATGATTTACATCCTTGGGGTGAGAACATGCTTTGTTTTACAAACTGGACGCAAGTGTACATTTTATACCATGATTACGTGTTTGCCTAAGTTACCATAACCCTTTATGTCCATGATCATGAACTGTTAATTGCATAGATGTGATTGGGAATTACATTGTGTGGGCGCGAATGTTATGGATAGATCTATTAGGGATTGACAATCCCCGTTCGGGTGACTAGCTATCACTGGGAACGAACGCATACCATGTCGAATCTGGGATGTTGCGGGGTTAGCACATCATTCACGGACACCTGTTGGCAAATTATATTTGCATCCATATATGTCGAGCTTCGGTGTCATGAGCTTAGGAAACGTAATTACTTTTTATGATGTTTGCATTTGTTGCTTAATCATGCACTTGGAAGTCTTGCGGTCCTACCATCGATTTATACAAACCTATGAATTCACCAACTTTATGTTGACGTTTTAAGCATGTTTTTCAGGTCAATAAGGCACGAGGTGCGATGATACATTGGGAGTCAATAATTGAAGAGTCAACACTTAAGATTTGGGGTCTTATTACACTTTGGGGACAATTGTTATAAACCGAAATCTTTATCTATTTTGTTGAACCATTTGAAGCCATGAGCTTATGTAACAAACAAGTATTTTGTTAATCCAATGTATCTTTTTCAAACGACACGCTTAGTAGTCGTTCTCTGATCTTGTGCTATTGACCCAATAATGTAACGCCTTCGGATGTTCAACATTCCGCTGCATACTCAGATTTGAGGGTGTTACATTTGAAAACAGAGCTATTATTACCAGAGACAAACAAAAATTTGCATCTCAGCTAGAGTTCATCACGGTGATCCCAGATCACACTCCCCATAGCCAGTTGCAATAATAATGGGATTTGGTCCCAAACCCAAATGCGACATTATTATGTTATGCAATAAACAGGTTATGAAGAACAAAATCAAATCAAGCAGAGATAAATATGATCGAACCATATCATTTTCAAAAATAGGGTTTTGTGGCCTTCAAGAACATCATGGACAGCAAGACGACACCTTGTAGATCATAGATCGAGAGCCACGAGGCTCTGATACCAATTGTTAGTCCTATTCCCACATCAAGGATTATCTCTTCTCATCCTTCAGCTCTTATTTAGGAGATCCAACCTCAGCAGTTCAAACAAGAAGGAAAGTAAATAAAAGTTTTAGGGCACATACTTTTGTTAGCTATGCTCAAAAGCAAAGGAGAGATGATCATAAGGACTTCCAGCATTGTTTATTTGCTTGTTTCCTGTCTCAAAATGAACCCAAGAAGATTACAGAAACTCTTGAAGATGAAAGTTAGGTTGATGCTATGCAAGACGAATTACTGCAGTTCAAGATACAGAAAGTTTGGATACTTGTAGATTTGCCTTTTGGGAAGAAGGCTACAAGAATAAGTAAGATTAGGGAATAACTATTACTAAATCAGCATTAAATACTATTTGACTAATCTTCATTCAGCATTAATGTTGATCTTTATCTTCAAAATCTTCCATCTTTTGTTCTTTTGATATTTAGTCTTGTAGGTCCTTCATCTTTTATATCTTTTGTCATATCAACTCAAAGTATAATTCCCAACACTTTCTTTTGTTTTCTCTCTCTAAACCCTCTTTCTCTCTCTAAGATTTTCCTATTTTTCATGTATCAAGGTGATGAAATGATAACCTAACATGTGGTATCCAGAGCCAAGGGGTGATATCGTGAGTTTGTGTGCGTTTATATCTTGTTTAGATCATTTTGTTTATATTTTTTTCGTTCGTACTACTCAAAATCAAAGCCGGGATTTTTGTGGTTAAAAGCGTTAAAGTTTATGTTTTTAAGCAAGAACAAGGCCTAAGATAACTAGTTTGTTAGGATTTATGTTTTCCTAACTTAGTACCGACAGTACAAATAGTTAGTACTGATAGTTATAGTTAGTACCGACAGTACAAAATGTAAGTACTGATCAGTTAGTTAGTACCGTTAGTAGAAAATAGTTAGTACCGTTTAAGAGATATGTATGAGATATTTTAGGAAAAGATATGTATGCGTTTTGTAAGCCTGTTAGGGTTTATCCTTAGTCTATAAAAGGATCCCTCTTGGCATAGTTAGAGACGACCTCAAGATATCTCATAGCAAAATCATATCTAAATAGTTAGTAATCTGTAATCGTTCAAAGCAGATTAATAGAAGTTTTTTAATTTCTTTTCTATATCTGTTTTTCTTTAGTAATTGTGTTAGATTCCGTATTAATACATCAGTATTCATAATCAGGGTTTCTATATAGTCATCTGTTTTTACTAATCTTGGCTATCTCCTTAATAGGGCTTGCAGAGATCTATTACTAAGGGACGCACAAGTGGTATACAGAGGCATGTCGAGAGTAACTATGAATAAGAAGAACAACTTTTAATTCAGTTACAAACCTTCATTCTTCAAAAACTAAACATGTCTACCTCAAAAGATGAAATTCCAACCACCACCACCTCCACCTTCATAATCACCAAACACCAACCAACAAAATCCTCTAACAGTATCAACCTTCAAGCTGCTCTATTCTCAAAAGGGAGAATTTAGAATTTGATATATGAGCTATGAAGATGGAGCATTATTTGGCCCTTACAGAACTCCCATTCTGGGAGGTTTATACAAAATGGGAATGGGTCCTGTATCAATCACTACAGATACACTCAGGGACAAATTAAGGTTTTGCCTCCCTAGAACTACAAAGATGATGGTAGCCAGAGAAAGAGAGAGGAAAAGCAAGGGAAACCACCTTGCTTATGGCTGACCTAACGAAAATTCATCTTGCTAAGTTCCATAAGTGATCTGATGCAAAGAGATGTGGGAATGCCATCAATTTTGATTTGGTGGAAAATGATGAATCAAGAAATGCAGAAGTATATCTTTGAATGCACAAACAGGTTGAAGGATTCTCTATATAACACAGAGGGCTTCACCTAAGGCTTTTACAGAGGTTTCAAAGTTTCCTGAGTAAGTTAGAGATTCTTGGCGCAGGTGTATCTACTTGAGGATGCTAATCAAAATTCTAAGATCTCTACCTTCTGAATTTGGTCAAAAGTTTTACTAATGATGTGAACCATAACCTAAGGGTAGACAGTCTTAGTTTTGATGATTTTACAATAATCTAAGACGTCTTTGAAAGTGATAATAAAAAGGCTCTATGCATCATACTCACAGCCATCTTTTCAAAATGTAGCTTTTTTGTCTTTTGTTGTACTTAGCTAGTACTTATGAAGTTAGTACCACTTATATGTGTTCCAATCTTTCTGGTCAAAACTCAAAGTATGAACAACCTTCATCATACTCATTACTTGCTAATCAATCAAGTTGCCCTTAACTGGATCATGAGGACTTGGAACAAATGGCTGAATTGGACTTGGTGATGAATGGGACTTTAAGTGGCAAGTGGCCATGATCTCAATCGAGAATAAAAAAGTTTACAAGAAGACTGGTAAGAAGCTACATTTTGATGCAAAGATCTGTTGGCTTTGAATTTTTTAAAACCCAAAGTGGAATGCTAACAATTGCCACAAAACAGGGATTTTGCTAGAGAGTGTAGGAATCAAAGGGAACTCAAATAACAGGACGGAGGATGACATGGAATTCTGGAAAACAAAGAGTAGGAGCAGAACTATACAGAAGGAGGATTCTAATGCATGGTGATATTTTGATGGAGAAGGTATAGATTGGAATAAATCATTATGAAAGATGAAGATTATGCTTTGAGGCTTGGCATCAGTCTCAGACTCACAGACACAGAGGTAATTTCATGTTCAAATAAGTGTAAAGAGTCTTATGCTAATCTTAAAAAACTGTATGATGCTCAGAGAGAACAACTTAGTGATGCAAGCATAGAAATAAAAGCATATTCTCAAGGTCTTAAGAAAGTTGAAGCACAGTTAGTTGCTCATCAACAAGGACAACTTTGGTATGAACAAAAGATAAAGTTTATGAAAATAGATTTAGATGATAAAACAGATGTTCTCACATACCATAAGAAATTATTAGCAGAAGCTCAAAAAGAAAAAGAAGATTTAAAGGCTAAAGTAGAAAAATGGCATAATTCTTCTAAGAATCTTAGTAAACTGCTAAATACCCAAATGAGTGCTAATGATAAGTTTGGGCTTGGGTATGGGGATCACAGATATGATGGTATTTTGAGCTATGAAAATGAAGTGTTGCAGAGTGTTTTTATGAATAAAGAGAGTGAGATAGAAAACCAACCTTTGTATGATAGGTTTGTTACAGCAGAAGGAATGCATGCTGTACCCCCACCCATGACAGGGAATTATATGCCCTCTGGACCTGAAATTGAAGTAGATTACTCACAATTTACATATGGTCCAAAACAGACTCAACCTAGTGAATCTGAATCCCAATCAAGTGAATTTGATACTTGTGAATCTAACATTAGTACAGAACCCTCTGAATTAGTGTCTGAACCAGTTGTCAATGAATCTAATGTAGAATGTCAACCTAAGGTCTGGTCTGATGCTCCTATCATTGAGGAGTATGAATCAGATAGTGAAGATGAGTATGTGTCTATACCAACAAAACAACAAGAAACACCTAGTTTTGCTAACCAGCAAGTAAAAACTCCTAGGGAAAATGTTAAGAGTCAGTTCACACATAGTCAAAAACCTAAAGTTGACAAGAAAGAGTTGGGGTATGGGTTTACTGTAAGAGCATGTTTTGTATGTGGTAGTCTTAATCATTTAATAAGAGATTGTGATTTCCATGAGAAGAGGATGGCTAGAAAAGCTAAATTAAACAGTGGGTGGAACAAAAAGACTAGTCAAAAGGAGCTAAGGGAAACTTGGAACAATGTGCAAAGAGTGAATAAACAAAACCAATTTGTTCCTTCAGCAGTACTAACTAGAACTGGTAAAATTCCAGTTAGTACTGCTAGAGCTAGCGGTACTAAAAATGTTAGTACTGCTAGGCAAAGTTTTAACAGACAGACAGTACTAACTAGTACTGCTATGAAAGTTAATACTGTTAAGCCCACTGTGAATAGAGTTAGACCAGCAAATGTTTTTCACAAAACTCATTCACCATATTCAAGGCCTTTCAAAAAGACAACAGTACTTAGAACAGTTGTTACAAATCAAAAACTTAATACTGCTAAGGTAAATGCAGTTAGTACTGTTGGGGGACAAAGGGAAACTGCTGTTAAGTCCTCAGCAGGTTGTAATTGGAGACCACAAAGAAACAACTGGCACAATATCTCCAAATACAATAGTGGATCCAATCTGAGAAACTGTTACACTTTCAAAGATCTACTAGGCAGACTCAAGCCCAAACAGGCTTGGGTCCCTAAGAGAATCTAATCTCTTTCTTTTAATGTGCTGGATTATCCACATATAGCTCTAAAGAATAAAGGAATTGTTGATAGTGGATGTTCCAGGCACATGACTGTGAACAAGGCCTATCTTGATGAATTTCAAGACTTTAATGATGGCCCTGTTGCTTTTGGAGGTAGTAGAGGTTATATAACTAGTAAAGGTAAAATAAAAACTGGAAAATTAGATTTTGAGGATGTGTGCTTTGTGAAAGAACTTCAGCATTTCAATCTCTTTTCTGTGTCATAAATATGTGACAAAAAGAACAAGGTTCTGTTTACTGACTCTGAATGTCTTGTTTTGTCTTCTGAGTTTAAGTTACCTGATGAAAATCAAGTATTACTTAAAATCCCCAGACAAAACAATATGTACAGTTTCAATTTAGAGAACATTGTTCCTTCAGGAGGATTGGCCTGTTTAATTGCAAAGGCTACAACTGATGAGTCTAACAAATGGCATAGGAGGTTGGGTCATGTTAATTTCAAAAACCTTAACAAACTTGTAAAGGGAAACCTTGTAAGAGGTTTACCTTCAAAGATTTTTCAAAATGACCACACTTGTGTTGCTTGTCAGAAAGGAAAGCAACACAAGGCCTCCTGTAAGACCAAAACAGTAAGCTCTATTAGCCACTCCTTACAACTTCTTCATATGGATTTGTTTGGACCTACATCTGTAAGGAGTTTAAACCATAAGACCTATTGCCTTGTTATCACTGATGATTTTAGCAGGTTTAGTTGGGTATTTTTCTTAAGAACTAAGGATGAAACTAGTGCAATCCTTAAGGACTTTATAAGACAGATAGAGAACCAATTGAATCAAAAAGTTAAAACTATTAGATGTGATAATGGTACAGAATTTAAGAACAGGGATGTTATTGAATTCTGTGGGTCAAAGGGAATCAAGAGGGAATACAGTAATGCCAGAACTCCACAACAAAATGGAGTTGCTGAGAGAAAGAACAGGACCCTAATTGAGGCTGCTAGGACCATGCTTGCGATTTCATTTTTTACCCTAACATCTTTTGGGCTGAAGCAGTTAGTACTGCCTTGTTTTTGTTCTAAATAAGGGTATTAGTGCCGAAGCCTCATTAATAAAGACACACATATGAACTTTTAACTAGTAAAATACCAATTATAAGTTATATAAGACCTTTTGGGTTCCATGTGACCATCTTGAATACCATTGACCACCTGGGCAAGTTTGCTGGAAAATCAGATGAGGGATTTTTAGTTGGGTATTCTCTACAAAGCAAGGACTTTTTGTAGAATACAATTTAGAACCAAAAGAGTTGAAGAAAACCTTGCACATCAATTTCTTGGAGAACAAACCAAATATAGCAGGGAAAGGACCAACTTGGCTTTTTGATCTTGATTTGACCTTGATTACTTAACTGATTCTATGAACTATCATCCTGTTAGATCAGAGAATCAAGCTAACATACATGCAGGTCAACAAGAAGCTAATCATCATGCAGGTACAGAAGACATTATTAATGCAGGGGATTCTGAAAAAGAGGATGAATCTGCTCAAGACTGCTTTGTACTGCCAATATGGCCTTCTTATTCTTCAACAATAACTCCTGCTTTAAAGACAGATGAAAAGAGAGAAGGTACAAGAGAGGAAGAACAAGTCTTTTTAGATGAACTTGAAAGACTTAAGAGGCAAGAAAAGGAGGCTAATGAGGAAGCTGAAGCTCTCAGGAAAGAGTTTGCACAAGAAACTGAGAACTTGGTTATAAAAGAAGGAGCTGCTAAGGCTAGCAGTACTAACATGTTTAGTACTGTTAGCACACCAGCTAAAGCTAGCAGTACTAACCTAGTTAATACTGTTAGCATACCAGTTAGTACCGCCAGTCCTAATGAGGGACTATCTCTTTCTGATCCATCAAATCCTGAACAAGATGATTCAGAAATACCTCCACTTGAGGATATTTATCAAAATTCTTCTGATGGTATTTTTACTACTTCATCTTATGATGATGAGGGTGCAGTGGCTGACTTCACAAACTTGGAAACTGTTGTGAATGTTAGTCCTATTCCCACATCAAGGATTCACTCCTCTCATCCTTCAGCTCTTATTCTAGGAGATCCAACCTCAGCAGTTCAAACAAGAAGCAAAGTGAATAAAAGTTCTGGAGCTCATGCCTTTGTTAGCTATGTTCAAAAGCAAAGAAGAAATAATCATAAGGACTTCCAGCATTGTTTATTTGCTTGCTTTTTATCTCAAAATGAACCCAAGAAGATTTCAGAAGCACTTGAAGATGAAAGTTGGGTTGATGCTATGCAAGAAGAATTGCTGCAGTTTAAGATACAGAAGGTTTGGGTTTTAGTAGATTTGCCTTATGGGAAGAAGGCTATCGGTACAAAGTGGGTTTATCGAAATAAGAAGGATGAAAGAGGAGTTGTTGTCAAAAAAAGCAAGGTTAGTTGCTCAGGGACATAGGCAAGAGGGAGGGATAGACTATTATGAAGTTTTTACTCTTGTGGCCAGGATTGAAGCCATAAGGATCTTTTTAGCCTTTGCCTCATATATGGGTTTTATAGTCTATCAAAATATTTGAAAACCTATCAATGGATGTGAAAAGGCTTTCCTTTATGGCAAAATTGATGAAGAGTATATGTCACTTCAACCACAGGTTTTCTAGATCCTAAATATCCTCAGAAAGTCTATAAAGTTGTAAAAGCTCTCTATGGGCTACATCAAGCTCCTAGAGCCTGGTATGCTACTTTATCTACTTTCTTATTGAAGAATGGATAACAGAGAGGAACAATTGACAAAATCTCTTCATACATGAGGAAAACATGATTAATACTAGTTCATGTCTATGTGATGATATCCATCTTGGGGTCTACAAAGAATCTTGGTGTGTAGAGTTTGCAGATTAATGAGAGTTAAATTTCAGATGAGTTCAATGGAGAGCTCACTTATTATTTTCTCTTGGATTACAAAGTCAAACAGAAGGCAAGATTGGTATCTTTTATTTAGTCAGGATTAAGTATGTTGCAGGAAATCCTGAAGAGTTTGACTTTGCAAATGATAAGATGCTAGTACAACCAATGAGGATCAGAAGCCTTTAGTCAGGATGAGGAAGCCAGTGATGTGGATGTCCATCTTATAGTCCATGTTGGCTCTTTAAATGTACTTGACTGCTTCTAGGCTGTTATTATGTTTGCAGTCATGTGCTTGTTCTAGTTTCAGGGTCAATCCAAAGTCCTCTATCTAATTCAGAGAATTTTTAGGTATCTAAAGGCAAACCCAACTGTGTCTTTGGTATCATAGAGTGTCTTCATTTGACCTGGAATCCTACTCAGATAGATGGACATATGCTGGAGCAAATCTTGACAGGGAAATCCACAACATGAAGGTTGTCAATATTCTTGGCAGGTGGATCATTTTGGCAATGCAAAAAGCAGACCATTATGGCTACTTCTACTATAGAAGCAGAATATGTTGCTGCTACAAGCTGTTGTGGGCAGGTTTTGTGGATTCAAAATCAAATGTTAGACTATGGGTTCAACTTCATGAACACAAAAATCTACATTGATAATGAAAGCACCATTTGCATTGTATAGGAATCCAGTATATCATTCCAAAACAAAGCAATTCGCGTATTTAGGCACACTTCATAAGAGATGCTTATGAAAGGAAAAACTTAATTTAGGTGCTTAAGCACACTGTTGAAAATGTAGTCTGATCTACCTAACCAAGGCATTTGCATGTTAGCAGGTTTCAGTTCTTGGTTGTTATATGTGGATGATAAATCCATAGGCTGCATTGGTTAAAGGGAGGCAATATGCTGTGTTGTATAGTTTGTATGAAGAAACATGTTAACCATAGGTGATGCATTTCCAAAGGTTTGATAGCATTTAGAGAGTCATTGAGAAGAGTTACTGATGGTACTGAAGCACTCCTGATACCTACATTGTTCATTCTTTGGTTGGACAAAGTTAGTACCGACAGTGCAAAGTTAGTACCGCTGGGCAAAGTTTGTTACCGCCTATAGTGACATTGAAGAAAAATCCGTCAGGAGTACAAAGTGTAATTGAAATAACGGTTTCCTTTGAATTTGGTCTACTAAACCTATTTAAACCAATCTCTTGGCAGTTCCTTTACGCAATCTCTCAAAACTAACAATTCGTATCTACAAGCCCTAATATCTCTCTTAACGACGATCTCTCTTTCAACTACAATTGGCATGTTGTTGATTATGTCTCTAAGACAACACATGGTTGCCGTATTGGAGAAGTTATTGAAGGGAATGCAAGAGTTTAACGAGGATTATTTGGTTTTCTTAAGCGCGTTCATTCATCATGCTCTCAACTGTAAGTCATGTTGTATCACACTACACTTTTTGACCAGTTCTGGACGTCGCTAGTCTAAAATAATAACATGTTATGCTCATTAATGCAAGTAGCTGGCAAGTCTGTGTCTATCTCTGAGGCATCAATAAGAAGTGATCTTCTTTTTGATGATGCTGATGGGATAGACTCATTACCTAATCAGGCTATATTTGATGCTATACAGCTTATGGGGTATGAGGGGGATTTAACAGTGTTAACATTTAATAAAGCTTTGTTTTCACCCCAATGGAGGTTTTTATTTCATACAATAAATCATTGTCTTAGTTCAAAAAGTACCTCTTGGGATCAAATTCCTACTAACATTGCCACTGCTGTCATCTGCTTAACATCTAATCAGAAGTATAATTTTTCTAAATTAATTTTTGATGGTATGCTTAGACATTTAGATGCTAAGAAGAAGTTTGTAATGTACCCACGTTTTATTTCTATCTTTTTAGGTAAACAACTAGTTAATGTACCTGTACCTTTAGATCATTTTCCTGTAAATACTTTAACTAGTAAAGTCTTTTCTTTCATGGTTAAAAAGGGTAAACATTTCTCAGGGAAAGTCACCCCTTTGTTTGCTACTATGTTGGTACAACCAACTAAGGATGAGGGTGCTCCTTCAGAAAGACCATCTGAAGCTCTACCTACACCCTCTCCTGCTCCCACTAGTGAAGTACCTAATGAGCCACAGACTGACTCATCTCCTGCTCAAACTAGTGAGGTACCTATTGAGCAACAGACTGACCTATCCCCAAGACCTTCACCCACTACTATTATTCCTGATTCTATCCCAGAAAACATTCTGGTGAATCTTGAGGTCATTAATCCAGTGATAAATCCCTTTTAGGGAATGAGGGTGACATTAACCCCTCCAAAGTGTTATGATCTTTCTTTGTCTCTCTTTATGTGCACAGGTTTCAGATCAAGCCAAAGAAATACTACACTTGAAGGCTCAGATCAAAAAGCTCAAGAAACAAGCTAATCCTGTAATCAAACACCACAGAGCATGGCTGCAAAGTGTTTCCTTGAAGCAAAGATTGGCAAGAAAGAGATCTTCAAAGAAACAAAGGGTGCACAAAGAGTCTGTATCCAAACAAGGGAGGAAGTTTGCTAAAGGTGAATCATCAGTTCAAAGAGATCCTCTATTTGATGAGATTCCTGAAGATACAGTTGATCATATGGAAACAGAGAATGCTCAGGATGTGGGGAGGACAAGAGAAATAGTGGATGAAGACAAGGAGATTGATGAGAATATACTTAGTACTGAAGATGTACTTAGTACTGACAAGGAGGCAGTTAGTACCGACAAGGAGAAAGTTAGTACTGACAGACCAATAGTTAGTACTGACGGATCCAAAGTTAGTACTGACAGGCAAATTGAAGGTACCGATGAACAAAATGAAGGTACTGAAGAGCAAATTGAAAGTACTGATGGGCAAAGAAAAGGTACTGAAGATCATACTGAAGAAGGAAGTGCTACTCAAGCCACTCAAACACCTACTTCTACAATATTTGGAGATGATGAAACAATAGCTAAGGTTCTTCTCAACATGAGTCAAGCCAAAGCAGTTTCTAGAGAAGGAGAAAGGTGTAGAGTTGAAGGATATTGAAGAAACTGACAGACCTAGGCCTACTTCTACAAGATCACTTCTGACATTAAAGCCTCTTCCAAAAATTGATCATAGCAAGAAAGAAGAAAATTGAAGAGGAGGATGAATCTAAAAGTGAATCTGATGGTATTCCTGAAGCTGAGAAGAAGTTTAAACAGCTTGAAAGTGATGAAGAGATGGCTAGGAAAATACAAGAAGAGTGGGAAGGTGAAGAAGAAAGAAACAGAATAGCTGAAGAAAAAGCTACCAATGAAGCTCTCATAAGAAATTTTGATGATATAAAGGCAAGGATTGAGGCAGATAGACTTCTTGCTGAGAAGCTTCAAGAACAAGAAAGAGAGCAATTTACAATAGAAGAAAGAGCAAAGTTCCTTCATGACACAATTGCTGCTCAAAGAAAATTCCTTGCTCAACAGAGATCAGAGGCCATCAGGAACAGACCACCTACAAAGAATCAACTGAGAAATCAAATGATGACCTACTTGAAGCATGTAGGAAACTTCAAGCATGCTGAATTGAAAATCAAGAAGTTTGAGGAAGTACAAGCTTTGTATGAGAAGATTAAGAGGTCAGATGAAGATTTTATCTCTATTGGGTCTGCTGAAGATGAAAGACTGATCAAAAGGATGAATGAAAAAGGAATTGATTCCTCTAAAAGTGAAGTGATCAAGGAGGAAAGTAAAGAAGAAGTTCAGGAGGAGAGTATAGAAGAAGAAATGTATCAGAAAGAGTAAACTTGTAATAGGGAAAAAGATGAAGCAAGGAAGAAGAAGATTCATTCAAAACACTTCTGAAGATGATAGTGAGAAAGAGAATAATGAGCTGAGATTACACTTAACTATAGTTCAAGATGAGGAAAAGGAAGTAGATTATGAAATACTTGACAGGAAATATCCTATCAAAGAATGGAAAATAGAGTGTCTTGGACTAAACCCACCGGCTGGATAAAGCTGAAACTTACCAGAAATTAATAAAATCGTGGTGATTAGAAGCAAATGGACAAAAGAGATATTTTAGTACTTTGATGAGCGGGTGTTATTCATTATTTGATAGAGAAGATTTGAAGGCTGTGTATCAGCTGGTAATGGGACAGATTCTGATGAGATACCTGAAAGGATTTGATAAATAGAGTACTTTGGGGAGATTTGATGGTTATGTTCAACCCAGATGATGAAAATGAGTTTTGGAATTCACAGCAGGATTGGAATATAGTGAGTTGGAAGCTACATGGTTCTTCAGGGGTACATACCTTAGTGACTGAGACAGGATTAGTCATTCATATGCTGGTAGAGAAGAAGTATCCTTTGAGAAAGAAAGTAATGGTGCAAATGCTGAAATTAAAGTTAGAGTCTGAAGAAGACAGTACTATGGCATTAGAGTTGATTAGATTTATCAAGAAGTTACTTGCAGAGTTAGAACCTGAAGAATAAGGTTGATGGAATTGAGAAGGGTTTGAGTGTTGGCTAACCACCACACAACAAATGGTCATCAGTTCACCATGCTTAACAGGCATAAGAACTGGCTAGTCCATAAGCAAACGGCTTGTGGTAAAGACTTCTCAAATCCGTTTATGGTTGACAATTTACCAAAAATTGTAGGGTTCTCAACTCACCTTGCTTCATGGTTAAGAGTTGGCTAGTCCATGATCAAACAGTTCATGGTAAAGACTAATCAAATCTGTTGATAGCTGATAGTTTGCTAAAAACTATATGGTTTATCAATGCACCATGTTATGGCAATGAAGCATTGGCTAGTCCAAAAGCAAACGGTATTTGGTAAAGACAAATCAATTCCGTTGATGGTTGACAGTTTACCAAAAACTGTATGGTAATTAACTCACCATGTTTTTAAAATAAAGAGTTAACTATCCCAGAGCAAACGGCTACTGGTAAAGGAACATCAAATCCGTTAATGGCTGGTAGTTTGCCAAAAACTACAAAGCCAACTTAGTTGGATTGTTGCTGAAAAGATGTTGCTGTGTTGCTGAGAAGACAGAGTTGCTGCTAAAGAAGGATAGAGTTTAAAGATCAAGAAATGGTATGAGTGTTTGGATACATCCTCTGTGTGTTAAAGAAATTGAAGAAACATGAAGTTAAAAGAGTTCAACATTCATGTTTAAGGGAGGATTGTTAGGATTTATGTTTTCCTAACTTAGTACCGACAGTACAAATAGTTAGTACTGATAGTTATAGTTAGTACCGACAGTACAAAATGTAAGTACTGATCAAATAGTTAGTACTGTTAGTAGAAAATAGTTAGTACCGTTTATGAGATATGTGTGAGATATTTTAGGAAAAGATATGTATGCGATTTGTAAGTCTGTTAGGGTTTATCCTTGGTCTATAAAAAGATTCCTATTGGCATAGTTAGAGGAACGACCTCAAGATATCTCACAGCAAAATCATATCTAATTAGTTAGTAATCTATAATCATTCAAAGCAGATTAATAGAAGTTATTATTCAGTTCTACATTGTTTTTCTTAGTACTTGTGTTGAGATTCCGCATCAACATATAGTATTCATAATCAGTGTTTCTATATAGTCAACTGTATTTATACACCTTGGCTATCATCCTTAATAGGCTGCAGAGATCTATTCATTAGGGACTCACATAGCTACTTAGGAAAACTCATAATTTTGTTTAAAGTGTACTTGCGTCCAAATATAAAACAATGCATGTTTCTCACCCCGAGAATTGTAAATCATTGGAATCGTATAAAATAGGGTTATGAACTCACCTCAAATGAATGATTGACTATCTAAATCAAGTAAGTGAAATGTCTCGCGGAATCCGAGTGCAACCTATATAATTATAGGCTGTATGAGTATAATGTATTTAAATCATATTTGTTAAATAAATGTCTACGTATATGTATCCGTAAAATAAAGTACTATCTTTGTCCAATAATTGATTATTTATTAATATTATATGATTTAATATTTTTATTGAATATATAATGATATTATATAATTAGTTTAGTGGTGCTTTTGAAGAGAAGGAAAGTGCAGATAAGGACGTAGTACTGGAAGCTCCTTGTTTAGTACATAAAGCAATAATGAAGGCACCGACAAGAGAATTAAATGTACTGACAAGCAAGATGGAGGGTACCCGACATACAAAACGTTTGTTACCGATAGCAAGTTGAAAGGTACTGTTGTTTCAAAATGAAGGGAAAAATGTACCTCAAACAGCTCCAACAAAAACTTAAACCCTTACTCCAAACAATCTTTGTGATGATGAGAACCATTGCACAAGTTTCTCAAATGAGTCAAAATAAACAGAAGGAAAAGGGAAAAAGGAGAGAGATTAGGAATGTTAAAGATACTGAGAGACCAAGGCCTACTTCAACAAGATCTGTGTTAACATTGAAGCCTCTTCCCAAGATTGATCCAAAAGATAAAGGCAAAAAGATGATTGATGAAGAAGGTGAATCTGATACTGAATCAAATGATATCACTGAAGCTGAAAAGAAGTTTAAAATGCTTGCTAAGGATGAAGAGGTGGCCAGAAAGGTTCAAGAAGAATGGGAAGCTGAAGAGGAAAAGAAAAGGTTAGCTAAAGAAGAAGCTACTAAGGTTTCTCTCACTAATGAGTATGATTTCATACAGGCAAGAATAAATGCAGACAAGATTCCTTGTGAGGTGCTTAAAAGGAAGAAAGAGAGAGTTTACCATTAAACAAAGAGCAAAATTTCTTCATGATACCATTGCTGCACAAAGGAAATTTCTTGCTCAACAAAGGTCTGAAGCTATCAGAAATAAACCACCTATAAGAAATCAGCTGAGAAACCAAATGATGACCTATTTGAAGCATGTTGGTGGAAAGAAGCATTCTGATTTGAAGACCAAAACCTTTGAAGAAATACAGGTTTTATATGAAAGATTAAAGAGGCAAGATCAGAACTTTGTTGCTATTGGATCTGCTAAGGATGAGAGACAGATTAAGGAGTTAAATAAAGACCCTAAAAAGAAGAGGGTTATCAAAGAAACTCCAAGGGAAGAAGATACAACAAAGGTACCTGCTGAACAAGAAGTGACAGAGCAGGGTACAAAGAAAAGAAAGAGTGGTCATGTGAAGATGCTTGCTAGGAAAAGGCCAAGACCACAGCCAGATGATGGTAGTGATGATGAACACAGAAAATGTCTAAGGATTATTACATTTGAAAGTACCATAGATAGTGAAATTATGGAGACAAAATCTTTTATTGCTAGGTTGCACAAGGTTTCATCACCAGATGGGAATTACCTTGTTGTCTACAGAGTTAATGGGCACTTCAGGGCATTTAACTATCTAATGGAGGTACTACACATTTTTGATAGACAGGATTTGTTTCATTTATATGACTTGGTGATGAAGCAGTACTCAGAAATCACACCAGAAGATATTGAGTTGATTCTTTGGGGAGACTTGAAGATTATGATGGAATCCTCAACAGAAGAAAATGATCAAGGTGATTTCTGGAACAATCAACAAGAATGGGAGATTGTCAGATGGAGACTGTATGAAGCTTGTGGAGTTTGCATACTAGAGCTTAAGGATGGGACAGTCATATACATGCTAGTTGAAAGAAGGTACCCTCTCTCCAAGAAATTGTTACAAATAATGCTTGATTTGGGATTAGAGGTTGAAGAGGAAAGTACTGTTGCACTACAATTGGTAAGATTCATTAAGCAACAGCTTAATGAGGAGTAATGTTGAGAATGGAAATGAGAAGGGTTTGGGTGTTGGCTAACCACCACACAACAAATGGTCATCAGTTCACCATGCTTAACAGGCATAAGAACTGGCTAGTCTATAAGCAAACGGCTTGTGGTAAAGGCTTCTCAAATCCGTTTATGGTTGACAATTTACCAAAAATTGTAGGGTTCTCAACTCACCTTACTTCACAGTTAAGAGTTGGCTAGTCTAGGATTAAACAGTTCCTGGTAAAGACTAATCAAATCTATTGATAGCTGATAGTTTGCTAAAAACTATATGGTTATCAGTGCACCATGTTATGGCAATGAAGCATTGACTAGTCCAAAAGCAAACGGCTTTTGGTAAAGACAAGTCAAATCCATTGATAGTTGGTAGTTTACTCAAAACTACAAGGTAATCAATTCACCTTGTTGTTTACAATGAAGAATTGGCTATCCCAGAGCAAACGGCTACTGGTAAAGGAATAATCAAACATCCGTAATGGCTGGTAGTTTGCCAACAAAAATACAAGCCAACTTAGTTGGCTGTGTTGTGTTGCTGAGAAGACATGTTGCTGATAAAGATGGATAGCTGAAGATGTCAAAATTATCAAAGATCAAGATCAAGATTTGACAGAATGTTTGGATACATCCTCCAAGAGTTCAAGATGAATAAACTGAAGAAACATGAAGGTTAACAAGTTAAACAATCATGTTTAGGGGAGGATTGTTGGGAATTATGTATTCCTGAATTAGTACCTGATTCGCTAGTTTTATACTCGTAAAATATATATAAAATATAATATCTAAAAAGAGTAATTAAGAAAATTATCAAGTTCCCCTTGATAAAATTCACTCTCAAAATTTTATAATTATAATATAAAACTACGTATATTTAACCGGCGTAAGAATGATCACCGGGTAGTTTCCCAAAACTAGTGGAAATTGAAAACCACGTTTTAGTTCGGATCCTGATTGAATGAAGCAAAATAATTGATTTGGAAGATTTAAATGGAAAATTAAATAATCACGGAAACGCAACTATTAAGCAAATGTACTAAAATTTAACCCTAAAAATGTAAACTAAAACTTAACCCTAAAATTGTAAACTAAAATTTCACTAAATAAAGAAAAATCGCAGAAAATTATTAAAAATAAAAGCCCTAATTTTTATCTTTTTATAAAAGTTTAATTAAACTAATTAAAAATTAAACCTAATTACTAATTAAAACTTAACTAATGGACTAATGGTGCAAAGATCTAAGAGACTAACGGGGAAACTTAACAACTAACGGAGGGCCAACTTAGTAAACAACTAAATTTGAAAGTTACACTATCTACCCTGAGAATCTATCCCGATCACAAATTAAGTCCAATAAGCATTCGAAATTTTAAAGAGCTTAAAATGAAAAACTCAAAGAAGCAAAGTTGTAAAGGAAGCTAATGGGAACAAAATTAATAAAAGCTACTTGGGCTGAAACTCACAGATAAGCTCTAAAAGAGCTTCCTCAATAAGCTGTTACAGAAACTAGGGGTTTGGGCTATGTTTTACCAAAACAGCTATAAAAAACTCAAATTAAGCTTAATGTGAAAAAGGAAAAGAGTTCTAGAAAGCTTATGATGTGCTTAATCTAAAAATGCAAAGAAAACTAAGCTAGAAGTGCTTTTAAACTACTGAAATTCAGCATGAAACAAGCAAACTCAGGAAATAAGCAAAGAAACACAAACTCCAAATAGACTAGAAAACTTAATAAGCTAAACTAGACTTTAAAACTTTAACTCTCTACTCTGCTAACTCTCTACGTTTGATAACTCTCTAAAGATGTCACTTTCTATACCTGTTGTACTGTTTGGATTTTTGAAACAAACAAAAAGAAGTTTGACTGATCTTAACTCTCTACCATGAACACAAGACAGCTCTCTAGTATGAACATTTTGAGAAACTTTCGAATAAGCTCAAAAACCACAATAAGCTATCGATATAAGCTGACCAACTTCAAAATAAGATACTATGGCACGTTTAGAAGACAAAACTACACACCTTTTTCGAATCTAACCACAAACAAAGCCACAAATCTTGATTTTTTTTTAAAATTTCAAACCAAAAAAAACAGAAAAAAAATTATGTTTGATTCTTGAATAAGCACGTTTAAGCTATGAATAAGATAGGAAGCTTAAGCTTAACACCACCTAAGAACTAATAAGCCAAAACTTAAACAATTCGTGTGCTTTTGTCTAAAATAAGCCATGATTTTTTTAAAAAATTTTGAGCTTGTTACCACAGAACAACCACTAATCTACCTGTGGCTCTGATACCAAATGTCGGAAACCCGATAATCACTTCACTTCATACGTTGTTACATGGATTATACAAGAAAATAAGAAGAAAATAGGAAGAAGTTTAGATAAGAGTTTAGTGAGAGAAAGTAGTGAGAGAAACAAGGAATGGGAAGTTTACTTGCAAGACAAAAGTTTACAAATGAACCAACCACCTCTCCTTCCTTGGAGAGGTGTATTTATACTTAAACCAAAAGGCTTACATACCTTTGGTATTTCTACGGGCCGGGCTCGGGATTACTTGGGCTTTTGCCTGATACACGTGACCGATTAGCTTACATAAACAAGCCCGTTTACCCGTTCTAGCCTATTACAACGTTACATAATTAAATGATCGAGACTTAATATTTTTAATACGTTGTTACATAATTAAATATCTCCTTGACACATTTTGGTTCTCATAGTTATGTTTGTTATGGTCATGTATATTAGCCTGGTTTTGCGAGAGCTCTTAGGAATTGTACCCACCCACAATTCCCTTTGAAGCGACCTTACTTCTCTCTCACATAGGTGATTTCATCTTGAATCATTAAAAACATATGTTTTGAAATTTCATATTGAATCATTATGCTTTGTGATTTCATCTGAATCATTAAAGCCATATGTTTAACCTCTCAACAAGTCACATTTGTTATAGGAATGGACTAGGATGTTACAATTTTAAGTAACACCCCCACATTGACGTGACTTAGCCTCAATTTATTGAGTCGAACAAGGAAGCTCGGTCACTCTACGATGGAGCTTCGGTCTCTAATTAGTTAACGTTG
>BQNB010016484.1:0-71558 GCA_026074375.1 Tanacetum coccineum
AAAACTCATTCACTGATGTCTACACGCACTAACGGGCAGAATACCCGATCGTATGTAATGTAGGATTGGTAAATCCGAGGTCGTCCCAAGAGCTAAGTTTAGATTAGTTATAATTTGAAATGTCACAGGTTTAAAATGGTTTGAATAGTTTTGAGAATTAAGACAGGAAATAAAATGTGTGAAAGTAAATTAAGAAGAAGACTATAGGAAGAAAAGCGTGATAACCTAGTTATTTCATTACTACGGTTTATGACATGTTTCCTAGTGCAAAGTCTAAGTATCGTTTCATTAGTGTTCTAATATCAACATATCCGAATTGACTTTCGTGGTCTGTCCTATACTTCCAAGGATCCCAATTTCTCGAAAGCCTCGATGTTAAGGTATCCTGGTCGTAGCTATTAAGTACCAACCATCCAAAAGACTTGTCTATAACCTAAATAGATTATTAACCCTCTTTGAAAGAGTTCCTGTGCTTTTTTTTATGCATTTAGAGTAATTAAGGCGGTAATCGGATCGATTCCTACACTAGAGATAGATGCCAACTTATCCCAGTACCTTGTTAATCCTAAGTTCAGCGGTTTGCCTAATAAAAGGACTAACATGATCAAAACTACCTTTCAATATTGCCAAAACTCAAGGATCTATGACAAGCTATAAGGATATCTAACAAAACTATAATCAAACAGGAAACATTGATCATAACAATAGTAACTACATGACTAGGCCAGCACTAGAAGTGCTTAGCCACTCATGGTAACAAAACAGTAAGAAATAATAGAGGAATTCATTACTCGAAAGCTCATAATTCTTACAGTAGTCGTTTATGAATGATTAAATACAAAAGTAAGTAAAGTGATTTCTCCCTTGGACTTCTGATGGATTTCTTTGACCTATAGAAGCTTGGTTCGCCCCTTGATGCTGTGGTAGAAGGGTTGATGTCAAATAAGCAGAATGAGGGCTCTATTTGTAATACTCGAACTTGTTACGGCGTAACCCTTGTGTATGGTTACGTCGTAATCATGCTGATGTGGGCTTCCTTTTCGTAGGCTTAAAAAGGTTATGGCGTAACTCTACGTACATGTTACGCAGTTGAGGCTGACTAGGATACAGTCATCAATCTTCAAAGTGGCAAGGTTACGGCTGGTAAAGGTGACAGTATTTACGCCGTAATCGCCTCTTTTTATATACTTGATGACCATTATTTTCTTAATTGGGTTACGGCGTAACACCTGCGGGGTGGTTACGCCGTAACAAGTCTTGAAAATCCAACTTTTGCTCGTTTTTGTGTCCAAATCCTGTGTTTCTTGCTCAAATGCTTGATTTCTTCCTGTAAACAATAAATAAGTGATTAAGTATCATTTTTAGGCATTTATGAGATATTTACAAGCATTTTGATAGGGAATTTAATACTAAAAAGTATTAAATATTTGTGCTATCACATATCCCCCACTTAACTTCTGCGTACCTCACCAAATAAACCTGTTAGAATAATCCATAAAATTGATTTCCCCCAATCTTAATCTGAGAAAATAAAATTATAATTTATTATGCTATAAACATCAAAGCCGAACAACTCACGAAAAGTGGATCAAAATCACTCAACTCTTAAACTAGTCTAAGTGTTTCTTTTTCGGGGTGATCGCTCAACTACACAGTCATAGCATGTATTCTATCATAATCTTGGAAAGTACACAAATCTACACCAGTTTAGAGGTGAGGGTCTTAATTGGCTCTTTAATGAGATATGGGTGTCAATAGTTTAACAGGGTGAATCATTCTTTAAATGCAATCTTTACCAAAAGCGTTACACCAACAAGGGCGACAAAACCACACATATACATCTGTAATGACGGATGAGATATGTATGATTGCTCACTCTCTCATTCGAGAAAAACCAAAGGTTAGATTTGGAGAATGATATAGGGTAGGATAAATACATGGAATGTACATTTAATTATTGTTAAATAAAAACACAAAACAAGTAGTCTATATAATCTAAAAGTTGTCAGAACCGGCTATATCATCCATAATTCAGTGTCTAAGCGCGAATATTTGTCTTTAAAACAATATGAGCTTAGATGGTATTTGTAGTAATGTAATTCTTGTTTTTTATTGATGAAGCAGGTCTCACTAGCCCAACCTTTAAAATCAACAGATAGCTTATAGTTGCACCATCTTCATAACTAGTTGGTTTTATAACATGTAACCAACTTATAATAATAGGAGTTTATTCAAACCTTTTTTTTTCACGATACTCTTGTAGCATACAACATAAACATCCCCCCACTTGAGGTGAAAAATATCGAAAGTGTTGATACAGAGGGGGGTCTTCATAGATCAATAAGGATAAGTCTTCTATGAACGTTTAAAATTTCTAAACCCATTCACCTGAACCATAGACTTAAATAACCAGAGATTTCAACACAAAGAAAATAGAGACTACAGGGTAGGCTAAGGCGAAATGGTGTAACAAAACATATATGACAACCACGTTACGCTACCTTTTTCTTTCAAAAGTAAAAACAATCTTTTTACATAAGAGTTTTTAAGGTGACCATTAGAATAAAGAAAAGTAGACAAAAAGTCAATATAGAACACTATTTACCTAAAGAACGAACCAAGCAATCTCATCCATCCATCTAACTTCAATCCAATGGTTGAGATATTTTGAAATTTTATTTTAATTATTTACTAAGGGGCATTTTTGTAATTACCCACTCTCACTTACCATAGACGGTTAAGTCCATTTCATGGCATAACTTCTCCCACCGTCATACACATACCAACCACCCTCAAACCACCGTGACGAAACCCTAACCCTTATTCATGCTAAATTAATCAAAATTAACGCTAAACAATGGACACACGAGACTAATTAGCACTATCTAAAGGTGATATGTTGCCTTAATCGTCTTGGTTGCAGTTTTCGATCAAAATTAGCTTCTAAATAAGCCCCAATCGTCTTCTAGTTTATTCTGGTATTTAATTAGTATATTTTGCTTATTTGGTGCTTATTTAGGATTTTTTAGGTTTTGTTGCTTATTTTGTTATATTATCGTTTGTTGTTGTTGCTATATTTTGTTGATTATTGGGTTGCTTATTTTAGGTAAGAAGTAGATAGATTATGTCTTATTTAGGTTTTTAGGGTTTTGGTTGCTTATTTTTTATATAAACATTAGATTAAGCTTATTTTTAGATGTAATTCATTAGATGTTGCTTAACTTTGTTGCTATATCAATGAAGAATCCACAATGTGATTTTGTTATTATTGTTTTTCGTAATAACTAGTGTTTGCTTAGTGATGAATTACATGTGATTTGTTAGTGTCATTTTGGATATAAGCAGTACTCAATAATAAAGTATATGTGTTATTTTTTGTTTATTGATGAGTTTTTTATTTATTTTTTGTTTGATGTTAAGGCTAAGGTTATTGATAGTGGTTCTCCTACCAAATTGAAGGTTCTTCTAGGAGTAAGTGGTTTACGAGGGATATGATTCTCTCAACTAAACCTGACGATAAAGTGTTCAATCCGAAGCCGGTGTTTAAATTTAATCATACCATTCGTCATGTTGTGAAGTTGCTAGTAATGTTAAGGATAAGGTGCCGGTTGTTGCGGATAAGCCATCTGATGTAGTCAAGGAGTTGTTAAGGATAAGTCAGCGGTTGAGGTGGTTAAGCAACCGACTGAAGTGGTCAAGTATAAGGCGCTGGATGTTGCGGTTAAGGACAAGGTGCATGCTGATGTGGTCAAGGATAAGGTGCCGGTTGTTAAGGATAAGTCGGCTATTGATGTGGTTTCAGACAAGGTGCAAGTTTGATGTGTGGTTTCGACAAGGTGCGATGTTGATGTGTGTTTAATGATAATGTGTCGGTTGTGTGATGGATAAATGTGCCGGCTGTTATTAAGATTAAGTCCGGTAGATGTAAAGGATAAGAGTTCGGCAGATAAAGTGGTTTAAAGGAAAAGACGCCGGCTGTTTGTTGACGTGACGCTGTGAGTTGTATGTAAAAATGTTTTTTTAATGCAATCGCAACTCGGTCTTAAAATCCTTTTTTGAGCAAACTCAAACTTAGAATAAAGGAGTTTAGTTTAGCCCGTGCACCCTCGAGCTCGACTCGATTAAACTGATGTTCGCAATTAAATCTACCTATTATATAAGTAAGGAGCTCTTTCATTTTAAGAAGGCCACATAAGCTCCTAAAAAGAGGACACGTGTTGTAAAAAGAATAAGAAAAAACCACGTTTGAGCCAACAGTTGCACACTGTTGGGGTCTTCGCTCTTCACTCATTTTATATTTCTTTACATCCTCAAATGGGTTTATTCTTCACACTCAAAGAAATCATTTCTTTCAAATTTTCTCTCATCCATGCCTTCAAGGTGCTGTTGCTCCTTTTCCTTCAATTCTTCCATTTTTCATATACTTAATAACTTGCAGGTGCCTTAACGAATAATGATGATGTTTTTGTTTTCATTTTCATTTAAGTACTGTTGTTGCAGTTGTGTTTATGCTGACGTCCATGTGGCAAGGACGACCTGGTGACTGGACTTCTCCACTTATATTGTAATTGATGATGAAATGAAAAATATATAATAATTAGTGTCTTAAAAACTTATAGAGAAACTGTATGTTCTAAGGCATCAGAGGATGCTAGAGAAATAGCTATAGAAATGAATATAGATCAAGTATTTGTTCGGAGGCCTGAAATTATAAGAAAGATGCATTTTGATGAGAATTAAAATGATGCGTCGTCTAGCGTTCCACAATCTCTTGAGGAAATAAAACTATTTCTTATGTGTTGTTGATCAATCAATTTTTTCACTCAATAGTAAGGTTTGAGCAATATCAAGAGTACGAAATTTTTTTTGGCTTTTTGTCTGCTACTGAAAAATTGTGGTCATTAGAAAATAATGATTTAAAATCTTGTTGCCTACGTCTTGAGGCTGCACTAAAACACGATAGGTATATGATATCGATGGAATTGACTTATTACCCGCGGAGGTAAAATTTCTAGTTCAACAACCCATCATTCCTAAAGAAAAAAATAGGACAATGTTGATACAATCTATTAAACATTTGGTGATTGCTTCCTAACACAAGTTATTTGTAATATAAATATTATTACTATTCATGTCACCGTTGCTTTCAGGCTGAGGAAAAAGCCTTTTCAAAAATTGAAGTTGATACAGAACCTTACTTGCGTTCTATAAGTGTCGTAAGAAGGCGTCAATATATAGCAATGATATCAATTGAGCAGGACATGTTGAAGACAATTGACTACAAATATTTATTGTATGGTTTTTATTTGCATCGAAAAGTGCTAGGCAGAATGACTCTGTTTGTACATAATAAGTTCGAATTGTAATTTGTTTATTCCGTTCATGAACAGTTATATGAACTTTCGTTTTGGAGGTGGATAGGGCCTCATTTTTGTAATTTCGCACAGGGCCTCCAAAAACCTAGAGACGGCACTGTAGACGATGGTGGCTCTCATCTCCCCCAACAACACCAATGGTCCCATCTCTGTGTATGTACCTATTTTTTACAGATTGTGTTTGTGTGTTTTTGGTCTACGAAACGAGTAAACAGAAGCAACCGATTGTTTGGTAAATTTTACTTGATCATGATGTTTGGCTAAATGATACATTTAATGTATTTATTATGTCCATTCATACTTTTTTAGTTTGGCAAAATGAGACGTTGATTAGATGCTAATGTTATGTAATAGTGATGTATCAAAGAAGCCTAGTTTTGAACACAAAAACTATCAAATGTACGTGCCATATAAGTTCTATGTATGTTCGTTGTTTTATTTTTTAAGATGTCAGAGATTTTGTGCTATTGTGTTATATATGTTAGTTTATGAGTTACTGTCTTTTACTTTAATGTGTTTACTTTGGACTTGATTGGTTCAACGTTTTTTAAAGCAGTTAAAGGTGGAGAAATTAATGATAAAAGATGGATAGATCTGTAAGATATAAGAATATGTCAAAAAATTGTGTTTCTAAACCATTCTCGAGATCAAGTGTTTTTTTTAACTCTATGTATTAGATATTCCTTAATTTCTTTATAAAAGTTTGATTTGATTATGTGGTTTTATATGTGTTGGAGCAAAACATGAAGATATTAAGTTTGGAGACATAATATTTGATGATGAAAAGAATGGAGATTAAAGTTTTGTGATGTAAATCTAAAATGTAAATGGACAAATATGAAAAGAATTGAATTAATTAAGTCATGTGAAAACTGTTTGTTTATGATTTAATAGAGAAATATGACTGAAAAATATTAACTGAAAAACTAATGTCTGTCCTAGCAAATAAGTCATCTTTTAATTAAACATGACTTAATAAAAAAAATTAACAAACAAGCCCTAAGTGGTGTTTCTTTTTTCCACTAATCCCTTTTATTAAGTGAGTGGTAGGCCTAAACACCTTAGTTCATCTTAAAGTGCTAGGAACGGTCGTGCCGTTTTTAAAAATCTTCAAAAAGTGATGTCACGTCATCAAATGTCTTAACGGCAAACCAAAACTTAACGGCACCACATTTGCTAGGGTCATCCCGTTGGCACGAGAAAAAGTTGTTGCCCGGTTTGGTACACATTCTACCACTACAAAATCACAAAAGATAAAAAAAATCAATTTCACGAGAGAACGAGGCATAGCCACTTGTAGTGTGCTTCGTTCGGTATTTCCTCAAGCCGTTCTCAACCGCTGTCCCGGCTGTTTTAAGTACGGCTCGAGACCGAACCGTCTACTATCATCCGAGTGTTGCGCCGTTGGTCGTCTCGCAGCCGTATCTTTGGCGCCAATGAATGGCACGACGACTCCTTTCTCTCTTATTTCATACACACACTAAAACCTTCCTCCACCCATTAAGAGACTAAATAAGAGGTTCTAACAAAAATCACTTAATTCATATAAAAAAAGAAACAAGTCATTTGGTAACGATAGTTTAAGATTTAAATACAAATGTAAGTAAATATTTACCTCATTATTTCCGCAAATTAGCTCCCTGCTGAGTTCTATCAAAAAAAACATTTCCCCTCCACAGAGTTTTTTGTACAATAATTTTTTAGATCTTGAGACTAATAAATATGCAAAATAATTTAACCAAAAAGAAAAACTAAAAAAAAATAAATGCGGTTCGAAACCTATAAAATATGTACGGTTATGTTGGTCAATGTCTGTGAGTATATATTTACCATTTTGATATTGTGATATTTCAGTTGATATATCCGGTTATCTACAACGTGTACAATCGGTTAATATGATAATTGGGTCAAGTAATTTAAAGGCTATGTATTTTAAGTATTTTAAAATTTTAATGCTATCTTGCTTATGCTTTTTGGATTAGAAAAAAGAAAAGCAAAAGTAAAAGCAACATAATTCTTTGACATGGGTGAAGCCGTGAAGGTTGGTAAGGATTGTGTGAAAGTGGAGTTGATTGGGGAACCGGAAGGTGAGAAAAACTATTTGAGGGAAAGTTGTGGAGTATGGTTGTAAACTTGTAATAAAAATATGTGATTGAAATTAAGACAAGAGCCATCTTTTACTGTTATAGAAACGAGGATTTCAACCCGCGCTCCGCTGCAGCGCGTTTTTTTTTCAAGTTCAAAAAGCTTAGTATGCATCATTCATTCATACAACTAAAATAAACCAATACAATGACGTGACAATTAAAACAAATTTGTCATGTGTACTATCTATAGCATGTCTTTGTTCTCGTTTTTCATTTTCATATAATTTCAGCCTTATGAGGTGGTTACAACAGCAGGTCCTCTAAAAATTTGCTGAGTACTGTGGATCATCAACACCCACTGCAATATCGGTTATTTTTTCGCCCAAAAAGTCCAACAACCATAATTATAACATCAAAAATCTATAAAAAAAATCTGCAAATATGTATTAGTATAAATGTTTCCTAAATTTGACAGAATGCAACAAAATTGTCCAAAGAAAAGGATTATTACAACTGCCGAAATTATATTACCTGGTGCGGTTCGATGCTTCTTGGCTAAGTAATGAGACCGCAGTTTTTAAACTTTACTGCTGCATAATTTTGACCAGGAACATTTGTCTTAAGTTTGAGTGATAAATGAGCAAATGCAAATGATTTAAACTTTAAATTCATTCTTCTACAATAAACGACATCGGTCACTATGATTCTCGTTCCCTTATGCCTACACCTTCAAGCCAAAGATACCCTTGTCCATCCCGACTATTCTTAATCTTCCTCCAAACTGCTTCTGCTTTTGGCTAATTCAAAATAAAATAAGCAATTCCTTTTTTACAGGAACCGGTATTATTAAGATTCAAAGACATGCATTTAGCCTGATCTAAAACAACGTTTTCTAGAAAACTTGCACACAAACAGTGTCATAAACAGCCAAAAACACCATTGTAAACTAAAATACACAGAAGTACTTATATGCTTTTTAGAAAACACAAGTGAAAATAAGCCCTCCCATATTGTTTTAACCTTACTGATCCCAAAAACTCACTTTGTTAAATTAACTTTGCACAATGTTATGTATTTCAAAAAAGAAATAGTTTCCTTTCATAAGTTCCGTTAAATCACCCTCACCACTGTGCATCACCTTCGTCCGGCATATACGCTTTGAAACACTCTAAATGTCTTCTCAAACAAAATGTCTACACATCCTTCTGCACAATGTCAACTCCTGCGAAAGATAGCTCAACTGAATCTGAATTTCCAGGTTTAAACCTACCAGTCTCCCCAAATTGCTTTCTCTTTCTTATAATCATACCCAGTGCCGCATTTTTGAGTCCTAATTCCACACCCATCTCTCTGCTCTCTTATTTCGCAAATGTATCCTTTCTATCTTTATAGTCTACAAATTCATCTGCTTCTTCCTCAACTTTAGGCACTTCCTGGGGCTTTTTCGTTTCTTTTTTATCTACAGCCCCGAGCCATTGGGGCTTAGTAAGAGTATATACAGTAGCAGGTTTTGATTCTGTAGCACTTGTTACTACATCCTTAGAAGTTGATTCCTGTTTCGTGCTTGCTTTTGTAGTGACATTAGTAACTTATTTTTTAATGTTCTTATGCTTTTACACAGATGGCTTTTTCGCAACCGAAGGTTCGGGAATATTTTATTTTCCTTCACTTGCAATAGATTCTCTTTCTAGAAAATATGTTTTTGATTCCAGCCCTCCCATTCTAAAGAAATACCCAGCTAAACTTTCACTCGCCTCTTTCATATGCTTTTTTGAATTGCTTTGGTTCGTAGTCATTGAAGCGTTTTGTTAGAGGGGCCCTCTAAAATGGAAAATAAAGTCCGGTGAAGAGCTTTCCACCATTAAACTACTGCAAGACTCTTGTCTTCAACGAACATTTACTTATCTAATGTAGGTCATCAAGTTTATAAATTCATAAGCTCAAGTAGATTGGCACTTTAGGCGATCTTCATTTCCAGACGAATGTGCAATGAGACTAATAGTAGATATGCTATAAATAATCAATTTACTCTATGGAAAAAGCTTACTTGTAAACCAATTTTTGGTGTAATGCCGAGCGAGTTTATTTTCCAAGTTGTCCTCCTTTTGTCCCATAGAACTAAGTACCTGCAAATTAACATTTTTGTAGTTAGAAGTTGGAAACAATCAACTGATCTTTTTAGTAAATAAGACCAGTACCAAATAGTAAACAGCAACATGTGTGTGCTTATTAGAACATATTATAACATCTAAATAGTACCTTACCTTTTTTTAAACATAAAATAGTACCTTACTTGGTTGAAGATAATAACTTGTTTACTGTAAAGACGCGGTCTTGAAAAGAGATGTTAAAAGCATCGTTTTTTATATCACCATTGGAGATCATCTGTTGTGCATTATTGATTGAATTAGTATTTAAGCATCTGAAAATAAACACCATCTCACTAAGCTAGCTATTTAGATTCTGTGTTCATTCCAAACGAAATCAGTGGCATGCGGCACACTACCTTCAATCCCTCGTCTAATTCAGGCCCTCGAAAAGATTTTGCGATCAATGTTGATATCCCATTAGCGTCTGAAACAAAGCTCTTGATTACAACTATTGAACTTAAAGGGCTTACATTTTTCTGGTAGTAGTTAAACGACCCGAACTTAAACAAACAGATATAAAATGATTACCTGACAACTTTGCACTCGAGACTTGAACTTTCTTAAAACACCATCTTGAGTCATCTCGATCTGCAGCAGAGTGCAAATACACCACAGAGGTGTATTGCAGGTTACCTGATATATATATCAAAATCTAAAATATGTCATTTGACTAAAGTGGGTTGTTTATGAACATTTTTATGAATATACGGAGTAATGTACCTTAACATAAATTTATTAAGGTTAATAACCTCAAATAAGTAAAAATTTTTTGAACTACAAACACCCAATTTTGTCAAGCTTCTGACAGCTGATTCCGATAATGAATATATCATTCTATAAAGGTCGATGGCACATAACTTTTTCTTCAGAAGTAAGCTAAATCCAAACACCTGAGATAAAATTTTCTTAAATTTTCTAAACATGGCAGACACTACTTTTCTGTGTCGTTAGGGAAGGTATATTTGAAATACCAAAGCCTATATTAAACAGTAAAAATACATTATGGGCATTTATATGTGAGTCGATTTGGTTACTATTAACTCCTCTGAAAATAACGTCGCAATGCCATTTCTCATCCTAATCCTAACGGCCGATGCTATCCTCCTCCCGACAAACATCCCCCCCCCTATGGCGTTGTTCCCCTAATCAAAGCAGCCAATGTCTTCACCTCCCAAACGGCCCAAGTTTTTTCCGCGTTCACCTCCCAAACGTCCTGGTGCCTCCCATGCGCCCCATTCTAGTCATCTGCCATGCGCCCCACGTATGTATTATATATATATTTTTTACTTTCGAATGTATATAGTATACTTTGAATATGCAAGTACAAATTTAGCAGTCATATGTTTATTTAACTGTTAACGCGCATGCTACTTTCTAACAAAAATAAGCAATATGACCAATGTACTCTTAAGCAGCCAACGTTGAAGTTCAAACTTGTTGTCATAACTAAAGAAACATGTAAGAACAGATTTAAAGTTCTCTACATTATCGAAACTAGCTTTTTGAAATCTGAAGGTTTTTTTTAATTTCTGTGATGATCTCGTAACTACATAATGGTGTATCGGGAGTGTTTTTATATACAATGTAGCTATGAAAGAGACTGGCCATTAAGACGATCTGTTAATATCACAAAATCTGTAAACACGATGTATTAACTTTATGAGCATTGTATCAACTGATTTGTGAACATCGTATGAGCTCACATATCAATAACATAAGAAAAATATTTAAGTATTGAGTTTAAAAATAATAATGAGTAACAAACCCGAAACCACTATGTATCATTCTTGTTCGAGCTTTGTGGTATGGCTTTTGTTGTTGCAACTTCACCACTCACTACACTTCGTTTCCCTCGACACCCATCAATGTCACATCGTCTTCTCAATGCATTCCTGTAATACCTTGATATGGTCCGTTCCAAATGCGTTGAATCTCATATAATACTAAAGAATGCATCATGAGTTTGGAAGTGCATTCTAAACTTACTAAGTAACTTGAATGATCTTAACTAATCACTTTAATAAAGGAGTCAACAGATCAAAGCTAGAGATAATCGAATATGTTTCCCTCTATTTGAATTTGGTGCAACAACTCCTTACGTATTTACTATCTTTTACCATCGCCTAACTAACCTTAAACCCAATATAAACCAATTAGATTTGAGCAACTTCTTAATAGTCTTGTAGCTTTTTAATACAAAATAAGCAAATCCAAACACCATCTAGAAAGGGCAGTTTAGTAAACGATAAAGTACATATAATGGTGCAAGGTATCAAAATATAATATGAGACTTGTCAAAACTTTAGACAAAGCATTATATTCCTAACGTTCGAGCTTCCATTGTGCTTGTTGTGATACACCTTTACTTACTATATACGACATAATATATGAAACCAAATTATAGAAAGCAAGAACGTTTTCAGATTTACAACCTGATGATTTCACACCTCATAGCCATTCATTCAATAGAGTCACTTTTAAGCAAACCAAAAACATGTATTTGTGCGGTAGTGACCTTAACTGATTATATTATCCAAAAGAAGAGGTATTGCCTTTTAGTTTTGAAAGGGTTTATTACGTTGTGTAGGATGTATTACTTCTGAAGTGTGCATAATCAACAATAGATTAAAGTAACTTAAGAGGCTGCAAGTGGAGTTAAGCCACATAATCCAGAGTCTAACTACTATACTTATCTCATCAAATGGCACCTTTTTTAATCAGAAAAATAAAAAAACACAAAAACCAAAACCCTTAATTTGTTTTATACGAATCTGAAATACCGATTTATGCAACATTATAAAACCTAAAATCAATTTACACCAAAAGTACATGTAAAAAAATGTAAAACACATATTATTAATACACATAAATTAGGAAAAAAAAGGTTACCTGCTGATTTTTGCGTTTGCTTTGAATCTATGAAGCTTCCAATATATGTAGCTGCTACGCCGCCAGCCCGCAGCTTGTTTCCGACTTCACTAACAACCTGTTGCAAATGTAAGCAATAAATACTTTAAATTCAAATTTTTTTTAATGTGTAAATGCCAAAAAATCTCCTTACCTTATTATATGTATCAGTTACTGTTTTTTGTCTCTTCACCGTCGCCCCTACATTCCACAATCAGAACCAAAAGAAGCTTTAGCTACTCAATGTGAAAACCCTAAAAAGAAGACAAATCTAATCAGAATCTCGAATTGAAGGGAAACTTTAGCTTTGAATCTCGAATTGAAAGGGAACCATTTTAGTTTTTGAGTGTTTTTTGAGGAGTTATAGATGGAATATTGGTTTTGCTTCGTCTTTTGTGAGGGTTAGAAACGGTCGTAAAGTACTAAGGCTGAATAAAGTAGAGAGGGAAGGAAGGACAATGTGGAATGGTGCAGAGATAAAGATTTGATAGTTTTGAGATGAGAGATCACCCTGTATCAAATATATAAGCCAACGGGGTCGGGCGGGTGTTTAATAAATGCATTAATGGCTGCCTCGGGGGAACGATCTTGCCCTTTAATTATATAGTATAATATAATAGTTTCTACAAATAGTTTCAAATATTACTCCGTAGGATTTTTAAAAGGATTATGTGCATGTATAAAATCGAAATGGGGATGGATTTTTAAGCCTTACTTTTCAATATGTTTTCTTATGAAAAAATAATGTATATTTTAATATACTAAATATATATTGTATGTTTAATATTTCATATTCTATATCTATAGATCTTAAAGCAAGGGATAATGAAGACAAAGGGACTCTCACTTCATATGTTGAAACGTTGAAAAGTTAAAAAAGAAGTTAAAATGATGGGTGTGATGTGAATGGTTGAAGAAAAATGATGCCACTTCTATAAAGTACTTGCTTTTTCTCCATAAAAGAAGGTAACAGTGAGTAACATGTAAAAGTGACTGTTTCATAACGTAGTTGTTATGGTGGGAAGTGATGGCACATTTAGATGAATGAGAAGAGATTTGACCAAAAGAAAAAAAAAGAATAGAAAAGAGTGTTCATATGGTGGGAAGTGATAAAGTCAGGGACTATCTTTGTCATTTAAATTCCTATTATCATTTGTTTAAAACATGTCTAGATAATTAAATGGATGAAAGAAAAATGATTGTTTTGTCTACTCACATTATGCCTACAAATGTAGTTAATGATTTGATTAGTTGATTTAAAAAAATGATTGTAGAGTTTGGTTCTGTTTTCTGTATTTTCTTTTTGTTCGTAACTTTTATTTATTCAATATCTTTTTATAAGTTATTTACCAGCATAAATGTATACCTTGTAGATCGTATGGTTTGGTTGTATGTTTGTGAGATTTTATTATTTGTTTTGTGATGGGAATTAAATATCTACACACTTACTCCTAGCCAGAGGCCCCCAATACATAATACTACTCAAGAAAATAACTAACATTATTAACCAAGTTATTCTATGCCAGAATACAGTTAGTACTGCTAGTACTAAACTTAATATTGCTGGAGGATTTTGTACTGTTGTATGAAGATTACAACTGTTGAAGAGATAAAAGCGTGTTTTGTGATATGTATGGACTGATTCAATGTATATCCTATATAATTAGAAGATATGTTGATATCTCATAGAAGTTTAGAAAATTTGTAGTTATCTTGTAAAAGACTCTTTGGTGTATAAAAGGAGATCTTAGGTTATGGTTGTAAATAGATCACGAGACACATTCATAGCTTCAAGGTTGTAAACACCGAGTTACTCGAAGACTAGATACTCGTATTATTCATCATAAATAATATTGATAGTTCTTTTTGGTTAATTCATTGTCATTCATTCTACTTGCATTACAGTTTTCTATTTACATATATATTCTTCTCATTTTTAAAGAGTAGTTTCCGCTATACTCTTATATCACAAAGTTTCTAGCATAGTTTGTCTTGAATCTATTCAATAGCAACTAACTCCTAACACCGTTTTAACAAGGTTTGCAAAATCTAGTTTGTGATCACCAATGTTGGTATCAAAGCCTATTATTCTAAAACTTGATCTAGATGTTATGGAATTTGAATCTGCACAAAATAATAACTACTGCACTCTACCCATCACAAACTAGGTGAATAAGAGATGTTTGTGATAAGAATCAAGCAATACTTCCAGGTACAAGACTATGCTCTATGGGAGGTCATAGAGAATGGTAACTCATGGGTATTTGTCCCACAAACAGCCTAAGAGAATGGTACTTCTGTTACAAAGATGTCAGTACCTGTAACTGCTAAAGAAAAGACCAACAAGAAGAATGGTGTGAAGGCTAGAAGCTTGCTACTCATGGCTTTTCCCAATGAACATCAACTTACTTTCAGTCAATACAGTGATGCTAAAACAATATTTGCTGCTATCGAAACACGATTTAACGGTAATGAAGCCACTAAGAAAACACAGAAGACACTGTTGAAGCAACAATAGGAAAATTTTAGTGCATCAAGCACAGAGTCTTTTGACTCTATCTTTAACAGACTCTAGAAGATTGTTAGTAGGTTTGCAATTTTAGGTGTGGTCATGATATGTGTGAAAACACATATCCGTTTTATATCAAAATAGATCCTAAAAAGACCAAAATTGTGCATAAAAGGCTTGTATATTGCTTGTTTTGTCTTTCTTATTGTGTAGGTACGGATAAAGCAAAAATCACAAGAAAACGGTTAAAACCGAGCAAAAACAAACACGGGAACGGAAGAGCACACAAAGAGCCGGAAGCTTTCTACAAAAAGGTCAAAAAGTCAGCAATGGTCAACCCTTGGTCAAAGTCACAACAAGATAAAACCCATCAAATTTCCAAATCAGCCCTCAAGATAATCCAAATTGCAAAAATAGCCCTTAAAGCCTAACGGTGTTAACTTCTATTAATAGAAGTTAACACCCGTTAACTTTTTTATATATCAAAGCCCAATACCAAGCCCGGGCCCAAATCCCTTATAACCCCGGCCAAGATTTATAACCCGGTTAAAAATCAAACCCCTAATATAAAAGAAAAGGGCGTGGGAATTCCCTTGTTACTATTTCACTTTCATCTTTCGTGCGATTAACACCTGCGTGAAAACAAGGGTCAATCAAAAATTGATCATGTGGCAAGCTAATTCAAAGGGCCCAAGTACTCGTAGGCAGGATAAACGTCACGCCCAAGAGCCCTCTTATTGTGGAAACCCACAAAGGAATGGCCACGTTTGAGATTAAGTAACACTCAAGGATGGATTTTTTTATACTTGAAGTACACTCAGAAGAAGCACAACATGTCAGAATCACGGATTGCCACGCTGGCAATCCGTGTGAGTTATCAAGTGATCTAACGCCAGAATGATTCTACTCCAATCATTGAAAGAAATGGTATAGACGGACAAGATTTGATGAGGCGGAGGACTTGAATTTAGACCTAGAAGCTTCCCTGGTGGCTATAAATACGAGCTCCTCACTCACTCATCATATCTCTTTTTCTTGTAATTTTTCTTAGTAAAATAGCTTATGTAGTTTTTTTTTAAATGTAATTTTACTTTTTCAAGCTCTTGTAGTCTCTTTTATAAAGCATTGTAATCTGTTTTTGAGTATCAATAAAATCCTAAATTTAGTTTTCATAAGCTTTTTCACTCATAAGCTCTTCTTTACTCTCAAATGTATGCTGTTGTTTAAAAGCTCACCACAAGCTCTTATAAGCTCTCACAAGTCTCTAAGCTTGTGATTAAGCTCAATTGTTCCTTTAATCTACTTTAAGCTTAAAATAAGCTTAACTAAATACCCTTGCTGTTTAAAATTGAGCTTATTGGGAAGGGAACATCAAAGGATGAGCTTCCATGTAGTTTTACTGGCTATTTTTAAATAACCAGAGCTTAGTAGACAGCTCTTTGAGCCTTTTTAGCTTTTGTTTAGCTATAAGATCATGTAGCCTTCATTTTCAATTTTTTGTTTCTAAATACTAGTGTAGTTTTGCTTATTGCATATCAATTGCTTATTCTTTTTCTGCTTTCTAGTTTCTTAGTTTTTTGTTTACATATATCAAAATTGTGCTTATTTTTGATCATGCTAGTTTATTATGTTTTCACAGCTTTGTGTAGTTTTAGATTCTTTTACTTTATATTATTTCATAAATCATAAAATCCAAAAAAAAATTAGTATAATTCTTAAATATGTGTCTCTTGCTTATTAGCTTATTAATATAAGCTCATTAGAATAGTCATAAGCTATTTGATATCTGGTATTTAGGTTTTGCTAGCTAGATTTTAAAATAGTTAAGTTTAAAGGATCTCTCTAGTAAAAAGTAGTGGTTTGGTTTAGTGGTGTTTAACTCCTTAAAGTCAAACTGAGTTGTGCAATTTGCTTTAGTTAGTTCCATTATCATTTAAATCCAGTAGATAAGTTGTTTTAATAAGTTAGATTTCAAAATCTAACAAGTTAAGGTTGATTTTATAAGTTGTGCACCAGGGGAGTTTTCTTTCTTTTAGCTTCTAGGACTTTTTAACCAAGCTCTCTTGAGTTTTGTTTTTTTTGCTTGTCAAGTGTTCATAACACACTCAATTAGAGTGTGTATTGCAGGTTTGACCACTTGATCACCTGCAAATATGGTTGTAACCAATTTGCATTCATATAATTTGTAACTGCAGTTCTTACTAACATTTTCTTTTTGATCAAAATTTAGTTAGCTTCATAGGATATATGTTAAAATTAAGTAGGATTTTAGTTTTATTACATTATTAATCTAGGAATAAAGCTTATTTTATAAAAAAAACATGTATCTTATTTGAATAGGTACATATTAGATTAAACTTTCACAAAAATTTCTAAAAAGCCAAAAATAGTAGTAAGATATTCTTAGTTTCTAATTTTCAAATTTTAGCATATAGAGTTAGTTTTTATGGATTAGACTAATAGCTTACATATGGTTTGTTAAGTTTTCACAAGCTCACTTTCTGTCTCAGCTTATTTAAGGTAATAGCTTAATTAGTTTCTAAGTTTTAAGAGTTTGTTTTTGAGTTTGCTAATTTGATCATTAGAATTAGAAGTCTTAAGGTGTTTTCAGTTAAGTGAGATTATCAAAACTAGCTTTTACATGTTATAAGCTTCCTAGAATAGCTTTTTGTTTTGAAAATGAGCTTAAAATGAGTTGTGTGCAAGCAAATTAGTGAAATTTAGCTTTTTAACTCTCAAAAGCTTTGTTTCTGTAAACAGCCTATTTCACAAGCTCCTTTTAATAAGTTCTTTTTGTTTTTAACTTTTTTAAAAAGCATTTTCTTATAGCATTTAATCTATTCTTTTAGAAAAGTCAAGTTGCAGTTACTAAGGTGCTTATTTGCTAGCTTATTTTAAGCCTCAAAGTGTCCTAAAAGGATCTGTTTTGGGAATTATTTAAGATTAGTCTTATTATTTTCTAGCTTATTTAGTTGCTTATTTTTAGTTCTATTTAGCTCATTAGCTTAGGTTTAGCTTATTCTAGCTTATTTAGTCCCTAATTTTAGCATTAATAAGGTGTTTTCGTTTCTATCTTCTTCTTCTTTCTGTCTTTCTTCTATTCTATCTAATAATCTTTCTTTCTTCTTCTTCTCAATCTTCTACTATTTCTATACTCTTCTTCTTTTCTTCTAACTTTCTCTAAAATCTATCTCTTCTCTTTCTCTTTCGATCTTTTTCTCTAGGGGTTCTAGCTCTCTCTCTTATTCTTCATTATCTTCTCTTCTTTCCATCTTTCTCTAATCTGTCTTCTTCTTTTCTTCTTTCTTCTCGCTTCTCTTCTTAAAAATCTTTCTAGTTTCCTGTATCCTTCCTTCTAGGTTTTCTTTTTCTTTTCTCAATCTCTTCTCTTTCTCCTTCTATTTCTTTCTTTTCATTCTATTCTGTTCCTCTTTCTATCTATTCTCTTTCTATTCTTCTTCCTCTTATCTAATCTAATCTTCTCTCTTTTCAAACTTCTTTCTTCCTATCTAATCCTTCTTTCTTTCTAACTCTTCTATCTTCTTCTAGCTAAGCTATCTTCGTTTCTTCTTTCTTCACCTTTCTATCTATCTATCTTTCATCTTTCTTATCTTCTTTCTCATTCTCCTTTCCTCTAAGTCTTTCCTTTCTTCTCTAATTCTTTCTTTCTTTCCTATTCTCTTCTCTTCTAAAACTCATCTTTCTTTCTACTACTCTAATTCTTCTCTTCTTCTATTCTCCTATTCTTAGGTTTGTCGGTAAGGTATATCCGTTTCTTATTTTTTGTTTAAGAAAAACCAAAAAAAAGTAGCTAAGTACTTACTGTCGTATTATAAGCTGTTTAATAGCTTATTTAGTGCTTTTTATAAAAAGTTTCTTTTATTAAAAATGCTTATTTTCAAGTGCTTAACAACTTTTGTTCTTTAAGTTTTTAAAAATAAAATAAAAAAAGGGGAAGTGGAAATCGGGGGTGAGCAAGGCTCGAACCCCCGACCTCAACACCTCAACCCTTTTATAAACACACACACCACACTCCCTACCGTTGTGCCCTTGGGTCTTTTCCGTTAGACTCTCATTCAACTTAACTTTTATACACATTTTTCCCTTATAAGCTTTATAAGTTATTTCAGCTTATTTCACTGCTTATTTGATATGTTGTGTTTATAAGCTTATTTTTCCTAGGTTTTAAGTAGTATAAACTATTTTCTGTAATTTTCTGAATTTTTTATATTCCGTGTTTTAAGTGTTTTTAAACATTTATTTTCATAAAAAACTTTAAAAAATCATAAAAAATAGAAAAATAATCCAAAAAATATAAATCTTTTTTAGAAAATTTTCTTTTATCATAAAGTTCATAGGAAAATTAGTTTTGCTTTCAAAAAATAGTTTTCTGAGTTTTTAAGTTACTTTAGATTTTACTTAGTTTAAAAATCATTTTTCTAAATTTTTAGGACTTAATTTGCTATTTTTTAGGATTTAATTAGATTAAAATAGTTTTTAATTCATAATAAATTCAAAAATAATCAAAAAAATATTTTTCTTTTTCTTAAAATTTTCTTTTGCCCTAATTTAAGTTTAGAAATTTAGTTTGCATTTTTAAGGTTTAATTTTGTCTTACTTGTTTATTCGTCGCGTTTTATTTGTTTCCCGTTAATTGTTTTATGTATTTAATTGCTTTTGTGTTCTTATTTTAATTGTTGCTTTTAATTGGTAGTTATATATAATCAAAAATATCTTTTCTCTCATTCAATTCATCATCCAAACTAAGGCATGGTTTCAATTTCACAAGTCATTAGGGAAACGACCCGGGAAAGCATACTTCCCGGTAAACATACGTATATTATTATTATTATATATATTTGTATAAGAATTTTCCTAGAGGGCTACTTTGGGAAATATTCTCTATACTTTTGTGTATTTGTAAAAATAGTGTATAAAAACTATCAATCAATTTTTGACGTCGTTGCCGGGGACTTGTGTTAAAGATTCCTTCGTTTACGTTTGTTGATTTTGATTTGAAGATCCTTTCGTTTACGAAAGTTATATTTTTGTTATAAAAATTAAAAAATATAAAAAGTAGTTTTTTTTTCTTTTTAGTATAGTTATCATATAAAAAAAATCAAAAATATAAAAAATTATCCTTAAAAAGAAATAAAATATACAAAGTTGGTAAAAGAACACCAACATATAATATTCTCAATCGATGTATCATAAATAAGTTTCGATGAACTTGAAAAGTTCCCAAATCGAACCAAAGATTCATAAACTTGCCATTTGTGTCATTTACGAGGTACGGCTCATCTTAAGAAGCAATTTTTAAGAGTTACCGTGAAGTAATTCGATTATTTGGTTTAAGTTGTCTTCCGTGTATTCGTTTAAAATAGATTGTTAAAAAAATTCAAAAATCTAAAAAAATTAGTGTAATTTTTGTTTACTTTTTAATTTCTTTTCTATTTTTAGTGCATGCGTAATCGTTCTCAAGTTCGTAATCGAAATCGTCGACAACAACAATTAACATCGGTTATTGTTGAGGAACCCGAGATTCCAATGGCCGACAATCGGACAATGGCACAATTGCTCCAAGCACCCACCGAGGGTTACGAGGATGCAATTGTAATTCCCGAAATTAATGCTAACTTTGAGTTAAAGCATGGTTTGATCAATCTTGTTCAAAACAAACAGTTTTTCGGACATGATAAAGAGGATCCACATGCTCACATCCGTTATTTCAATAAGATTACTTCAACAATGAGATTCCCAGACGTCCCGAGCACGTCGATTAAGCTTATGCTTTTTCCATTTTCTCTTGAAGGTTCAGCCCGGATTTGGCTAGAAAAAGAACCTCCTCGATCGATTTTGACATGGGATGATCTTGTTTCAAAATTCATTAATCAATTCTTTCCTCCTTCAAAAACGACAAATCTTCGTAACGAAATCACGAGATTTCAACAAAGATTTGACGAATCGTTTTATGAGGCTTGGGATCGATTTAATGACCTTCTTCGAGCATGCCCACATCACGGATTTTCAGAACTACATCAGTTGGATACGTTTTACAATGCTTTGAATGCTAATGATCAAGACTCGTTGAATTCTGCTGCTGGTGGAAACTTTTTGGATAAGATGCCTCGTGAATGCTTGAGAATTATTGAGAGTAAATCCAAGGTTCGTAATTCACGAAACAAGGCAGTCGTTGCCAAAGTGAGTTCGAATTCATCTACTCCAGGAATTTCACCAGATGTTGCTGCTCTTACAACCGAAGTCTCTGAACTTAAGAATTTGATGAAGACTATGCTTATCGACAAACAAAAAGCCCAAGCTCCCGCAACCGTAAAAGCGGTCGAGCAGAGTTGTGTAACTTGTGGAGGTGCTCATTCTTATAAAAACTGTCCAGCCACCGATGGCAATGTTTATCAAGACAACATTCAAGAGTACGTTTCACAAGCTGCTGCAGCCAATTTTAATCAAGGAAATTCCAATTCTAGACCTCCGATGGTTTCAAACAAAGCAGTCGAGGAAGTTTGTGTCACATGTGGTTCAAACCATAATTTCAACAATTGTCCGTTAACAAGGAATGATTTTCCCGTTTTTCATGATAACATTCATCAATTCCAACAAACCGCCGCCGTTGGCAATTTTGTTCAAAGAAATCCTCCTAATTTGGCAAACCAAATGAGACCACCGGGTTTCAATCAACCAAATGTTCAAAACAACCAAGGTAACCAAAGCCGATATCAAGGGAACAATTTCAATTCGAATCAAAACCGTGGAGGCAATTTCCATCAAAACAATCAAGGTCAAGTTTTTCAACCACCAACCAATCAACCATCGGTTTACCAAGTTCCACCATATCAAGCTCCTACGCCTCAAATTCAAGGTGTTTCGAAAACGGATTTTGAAAATTACGTCAAGGCAAACGATGCGGTATTGAAAAATGTTCAAAATCAAGGTCAAAATTTGCAGAATCAAATGGCTAATGTTACGAGTTTGTTGACAAGTCTTTGTAATAATTTCAAAAATTCCACCTCTACTTCAGGAACTCTTCCAAGTCAAACCGTAACTAATCCTCGTGAGCAAATTAATGCTATCACCACAAGGAGCGGTAAGACTTTGGAAGGACCTTCGACTCCTCTTGTTCCTACACCCGTAGTTTCAAATCCTCAAAAAGAACCCGAACAAAACCCGGAGACGTCAACGGAAAAAGTGCAAAATCCAAATTTGGAAAATACCGCACAAGTCCCACCTCCGGAGGAAGAAGAATCCATTTTCATGGAAATTCCAAAACCAAAAGCAAAGAAAACCGTTAATGTTGAAATTCAAGATCTTAATTCTCCAAGACCTAATTCGTATAAATGCAAGTGTTTAACAAATGGTTAAGCTCGTTGCTAAGGAACAAAGAGAAGCTCGAGGAGATCGCCATTACGACTGTGAATGCTGAATGTTCTGCTATCATCATGAACAAAGTTCCCGAGAAGCTCGAAGATCCGGGAAAATTTCTTATCCCATGTGCTTTACAAGAACTCAATAGGACTAGTGCTTTAGCCGATTCCGGAGCTAGCATTAACCTTTTACCTCATTCTATCTACAAGAAACTTGGGCTTGAAGCTTTGACTCCAACTCGTATGACACTCGAGCTTGCTAATCGTTCCATTACTCACCCAATGGGCATAGCCGAGGATGTTGTAGTTAGAGTTGATGGTTTCACTTTTCTTGCGGATTTTATTATGGTTAATTTTGAACTCGACCCAAGAGTGCCTATTATTTTAGGAAGACCTTTCCTTCGCACCGCAAAAGCTCTCATTGATTTGTATGAAGAAACTTTGACTTTAAGAGTAGGAAAAGAAGAACTTGTTTACTATGCCGAAAAATCTGAGAAAAACAAGGATAAGCATTTTGTTCACGCTATTTCTGTCATTGATTTTTCGAAAGACGATCCATTTAGTGGCAGTACCACTATTCCATTCGATGCTCCTTTTCCTAGCTCTTCTCCGATGAAGATTAGTGGTTCTACTTTAGAGGAATTCATCAATGAATTCACTCTTCCTAACTCATTACCACCGGGTAATGACGTTTCAATTCATAAGAAGGATATTCATGAAGAAACTTTTTCAAATCCTCTTTTCGAATTCGATGATAATTTCAAATCTAGCAACGTTAATCCTCTCTTTGAAGAGAACGATAAGGATGTCGAGATAAAGTCTTCTTCTTCCTTCACACTTACTTCACCGGAAGAAAGTGAATTGATTTTGGAAGAAATTGAAGAAAAAGATTCAATTCCACTGGGAATTGATCTTACCCTCCCTCCCACCCTTGAAGTTTCAAGTAGAAATCCTACTTCCCTTACTCTCACCGGAGAAAAGGATCATTCATGGAAGACGCCGATGTTTTTCTCGTTGATCCGATTTGTATGGAAAATGATGAATCGAATTTCAATTAGGAAAAAGATAATTTGTCTCTTGGCAACTTTCTTACATATGTAACATTCCGTAATTTCAGGTCATTTTCGACGTCATCTATTTTACGAGTTTCCGTGAGTGAGTGTCGACATTTAACATTTTATTTGTCGATAATAAATATTTTCGTATTTATTATGAAAATTTTGGAAAAGATTGGGTTACTTTTATTTTTTTGACGTTCCGCGAGTCGACATTTGACCGCGCGTTCGTTAATCGTTTCGAGCTTCGTAAAATTTACGACGTGTCTCGTTATTATTCTTATGATCATAAAATATCATTTTATGAACCGTGTCATCTTTGTTCCTCAACCTTGGTCATAGCTCGCGTTTAATTAACAAGATATTTATAAGATATTTATTAGATATTTATCTAAAATATCTTTTAGATATTTTCCTTTAACTTAACCCTAGTTAACTTAACTAGAGTTTCTTAACCTTAGTTAAGCCCTATATAAAGGCTTAACTAGTAAGAAAAACATACAAAACACATTCCTAAGGTGTAAAACACAAAAATCTCTCTCATTTCTCTCATCATATATCACGGCTCAAAACCATCTCCATAACACATTCACACTTTAATTTTCTAGATCAAATACAAGTGTTCTTACATATATTCTAAGGTGTTCTAAGAAAGATCGGGGGGTTAATTTCTCGTTTCGAAGATTTAAGAAAGTTTGTGCAAGATTCAGGTTTCAAAGGATTAAGGATTTTTCTAGTGTTATAATCTCGGGTTTGATATCCAAAACAAGGGTTTAGATAATTTGTTCTTCATCATTCATCCTTCCTAAGGTTATCTAAATACCTTTATACTTTTCATTTCATGATTTTATGTGTTTACATGTTCTTTATAGCTAAATCACCATTTAGGACATTTGAATATATAAAAAGAGTTTTTACCTATGGTTATGAAATTATACAATTTTTCTTATGTCATGTTGTTGTATATATCATGGAATAATGGATCTATAAGTATGTTAACATGTTGTTTAAGTATAAACATGATTATGTATAAATTAGGGTTTTTAAAGTGTTTAAAGAAAGTATACTCTTAGATAATAAAGGGGTTGTTTAAATTTGACACTTATACAGTAGGTTTTGACTTTTTATAAAAATAATACGCCTCATGACGATTCCAAAATGATAAGAAACTTGAAAAACCGATTTATAACGAAAAAGATACGATAAAAATACGATTTACGTTAATACCGGGTTTATAAACTATTTTTATAAAACAATTTTTATAAAAATTACTATTCATTACAGAAAGTCATATTTTTAAAACATCAAATATATGATATAACTTTTAAATACGAGATCGTACTCGAAAGAATCGCTAAAAACAAAACTATAACGAATAAAATACGACATTTACGAGTTTTACGCTAATTAAAACGTAAAAACGGGTTTATAGCTGCTGTGAACAGTAAAATTACTATTCACCACAGAAAGTTGAAAATTTTAATATCTAATATTTTGATCACTCGTCTTTGTACGAAAGCGTGGGCATAAGAAACGTCAAATTAGGGCTTAAAACGCAAAAGTTAAGTTATATTTACTAAAACGATAATTATAAACGTTTTTACTTAATCAACCCAATTTTTCCAAAACAGTTAGATGGTGATTGAAACGATTAGATGGTGATATAGCTATATAGAGATATATGTATTATTAGTTATCAAAGTGCTATATTACTAGGGAATTTCATAATGAGGCCTCTTCGGATGACGTATCGACGAGTTGTTGGATTTACGATTTAAAGTATCCTAGCTCCTCCGTACGTCTTTGTCATGACTTTGATTTTGATAGCACCCGAACGTTATATGATGAATTACTATACTAGGATTATATATGGTATAGTTGTTTGACAATCGTATTGACGTAATGATTCGGACCTATATTTCCGGATTAGTTGCTTTCGATGATTATCGGACGCATTTTGCGTGATATACTTGATATTAGCTCACTTGAGGTGAGTTCATAACCCCACGTTTTACATGATTTGTTTTATAAGTTTTGGGGTGAGAACATGCTTGTTTATAAATACATTTACTTGGTTGATTACAAATTGATTTATACACTTATTTATATATCTCGTGATGAGATGCAATACTTGGTTAAATTTTTGGACGTAAACACATACTGGATTTTTAATTGAATGATTACGGATTAGCTTAAGTAAGATTGGACTGTAAATCACTTGGAGGGTGAGCGCGAATGTTATAAAATAGATCTATTGGGGATTGACAAACCCCGTTCGGGTGACTAGCTCTCACTAGTTCGAGATCGAACTAACGAACGTTATACCATGTCGGATGCTGTAATGCAATGTTGCCTTGGGAAGGCGGAAATATAATTACGGTGCCTTGAATAAAGTGGCATACTTACAAGGTCTACGTCACAGTTTCCATGAACTTAGAGTAATCGTAAGTCATTGTCTTATACACATTTTATAATATTTAAAATGTTACCTTGGGAAGGTGGGAATATATTTATGTTGCCTTGAATAAAGTGGCAAATCATACTTGAAACAAATATGGGATATTGTGCTCATTATAATATCTACTTGAAACATTTTTGAATATTGTGTTCATTATAATATCTACTTGGAGAACAGGGTTTTGGCATATTGTGATTTATAATGATTATCTACTTGAAATATTGTTATGGATTTTATTTAAGGAAAAGCCTATATATGTAGGTTTATGCGTTGCAAGTCTTGTATGGGGCGAAAAGACTATGTAAAACCACAGCTAATACAGCCTTGTTATTATATAGTTTCTGGGATTTACATTATAATTACAGAACAACCTATGAATCTCACTATCTTTAATGTTGACACTTTTTAAGCATGTTTTTCTCAGGGTGAAATAGATGTATGACAGAGGTGCATTGGAGTCCAAATTTATAAGATTTCTTTTCAAACACTCAGTTAGAGGGTCGTTCTCTCCTGACTTGTGCGATGGGTTCATGAAGAGTAACGCTCTCCCGATAAATAATTTCCGTCGGACCAATAGTTGGAGGTGTTTAGTGTGATTGGTACGCACAGTAGCCATAGGTTTATAGAGAAGACTAGAGTTTGAATTTTACCTAAAAACTATAACCACTTTCAAACTGATCACATTTTCAAAAGATTTTTACGAAGACATCATACAATATTTGTTTCATTAGTTGGTCATACTAGTTGCTTACATGATTTTTATACATGTTTGTAGGATAGACAAACCACTAGAAAACCCTGTTGAGTTATGGTGGGTAGGCACTATAGCCTCATGATAAGGACCATGCAATAATGTGATAATGCAAATATGATAAAGATGTGAAGTTAGATGTAATCAGAAAAAAATGTTGTCACGAGTATTGTACAGTCGTTCGAGTTTATAATTTTTAATTAGGTACGCAGATGGTGTACCAATTACATGGACTGAATCTAAGACACGTTCTTGTTTGATGATGTGAGTTGCGCAGATGGAGCAATGAGAAGTTTTACACAACTCGAGGTGCTTGATAATTCCTTGAGGATGGTTAGGACTCTTGTGAGGCATTATGTGAATACAATTATGCTTAATTATAGTGTAAGACCACATATATTTGAATATTTGTCTCTGATATGTGCAGACACATTATCTGCATACTGCGGAACGTGACTTAGGTTTTATATATATGCTTTATATATACATACCTACCCTACATTGTGTGTTATCTACAATTATTTATATAAGGGTTATTTATATAAACACTAGAACATTCCTTTAGGCAAGGTAGTACTATAAGCTCATAGGTTCTAAAACGATACCTAAACATTAAGCTATCGAATATGATATCTTACCATCATCCATTTATGCCATGAGCGCACATTCATATTGACATAAATTCACTGTTACAACACTCTTATTTCGTGAGCACGGCCTTTTGGGAACTAAAAAAATTTTACATTTTTTTGGATTTTGAAGGAAATGGCACCAAAAAGTGCCCCAGGTCAACACTAGTTACAGAAAAATCATTACAACCACTATTAGTCACACACGCCCAACTTGAGCAATGATTGACCAAGGGTTACTGTGCACTACAGCAACGTGATGCAAACAGAAATGCGACGACAGCCATACTTCAGGATTCAGGGGTGGTCAGAAGGATAATGAACACGCTGCTCGTTGATGCACCTACCCTGATTTCCATGAAGTGCAAACCCTTAAATATTAAGGATACTAAGGGAGTTGTCGGACCTCACTTTTGTGGTTCAAAAAGATGAGTCTTGTCTTCAGTATAAGCAACTGCATAGTTGCATGCAAAGTTGCGACTTTACTCTGTAAGGAAAATGCCTTGACGTGGTGGGAAACTCTCACGTTAAAGACTATACTCTGGAAGTTGCCCATGCAATGCCTGGAAAAACGTTGAAGAAGATGATGCTTAGACACAGTACTTGCCCGAGGGGTGAAAATTAAGTAGATTGAGTTTGAAATGTGGAATTGAAGGTGATGGGTAAGCCGATGTGGTAACCTATAACTAACGTTTTCCAAGATTCTGGCACTAAATGGATGCGATTCGGATGTTTAGAAATAGTTTCGAACAGGGTTGAGATTATGTCGGTGGCCTTGCCCGACATGATCCATGGGCAGTGTGATGGTCAACTAAGCGAAGAAGGACTATGCAAGATGCCTATGAGTTCGCACCCGAATAATGTGATAAGAAAATCGAGCACATGCTGAGAAAGACAAGCTTAGAGAAATAAGAGGAAACTTGATAATCAACAACAACAAAACTCAACAACAAGCTTCCCAAGAGGCAGAATGTGCTCAAGCTTAAGCCGATGGGACTGGATTGTGAAAGGATAGGAGTATTGCTGGGGACTCTTCCATTTCCATGTCGCAACAAGTGCTAAGTTTCATCACAATGGGCCCTGTGCACTGTAAAATGCGCGCGCAAACGGTAAGAGGGTCGTCTTATGACCAGAGACTTGGCTGTGAGGTGTTTGCTATTGCTACTAAACAATTCAGAGATGAACCCTCAGACTTGGTTACGAAATGTGGGGAATCAAGGGCACTACAAGAGGTGATTGCCCGGAGTTAAGAATGGAAACCAAGCTGGGAGGTGCTAGAAAACAAGGGCAAGAGGTTGGCACTTAGTAGGAGGAGAACCTAATCAAGACCTTGACGACATGGAAGATAATAACAATGCTTAGTACTTCATTTCCTTAAGAATTATCGTTGTATTTTTTCTAAATTTCATGTTGTACCGAATGATGTCAAATTTATCTGCATCAATTAATGTTGTATCGCAAAAATTTTTTGTTCTACTTTACTTTAATCTTTCTGATTTTTGCCAAGTCAAATTATTTTAACACTATTTTGACGGTAAATGAGCAATTAACATCGTTAGTCCTGTACAAAAATACATATCTTGATCACCTATGTATAATTAAGGAGGACATGCCCTATGCCTGTGAGTTAGTCACCTTAAAAACGTGTCTTTGTCAAGAAACAATTTTCTTCAGATATTTCAAGTTTTTGAGGGAGTGCGTATTCATAAAATGTATGTATCTGAGGAACATAGTTACTAATATTCATAATAACCTAATGGAACTCTTTACACCATATTACTATAAAGAAACGTCATTTTATACCTATATACTAAGCAAGAAGCGAGACACATCCCTAGTCACTCTAGGACAATTCGCTATCAAAACTTGCGCCAAAAGGATTTACGCCGATGTGAGAACGGAAGGTCAGTTTTTTTTAGGGGGGGAAAAAAATTTATTTCAAGATTTACAACCTGTTTATGCTTAAGGTATCGCCTTAGAAAGGAGAGGTACGCTTTGGCAAACGGGGGAAGTAAAACCTTAGATAGGTTGGACCTTTCAAGGTGTTGGAACAAGTTGAATCCGTTGCTTACAAACTTAAGCTTCCGCAAGAGTTCGAGCAGGGTTTACAATAAGTTTCATATATTAACTTGACAGAAATGTTATTCTTGAGATCCATTAGTCGTTCCATCTGAAGGACTGCGCAAGTGCTTATAAACAAGGCTTCATTTGCGTTGGAAGAGCCTGTAGAATTATGGATCGCGAAAGAGATCAAACAATTGAGGCGAAGATGTGTCCCAAATTGTTCAAGGTTCGATGGAACTCTAGGCGGGGCCCTGAGTTTACGTGGGAACGTGAAGATCAATTCAGGAAGAAATATCCACACCTCTTCACCAAGACCGCACCATCATCAAAGTGCGCGTCATGAGCATGAGGACAAGGCTCATTAACGGTGGTGGGAAAGATACTAACACCACGGTTTTAGGTCATTGTACGAAGATTGCTGTGCCCAGATGTCGTAAATTATTATTTTACGGAGTTTCCTCTGTGAACGAGCGTCGACATTTAAAATTTTATTGTGTCGCTAATAAATATTTTGTTATTTATTATGAAAAATTTAGAGAAGATTGATAATTTTATTTTTACGTTATTCGAGGTCAAGGGCTGATCGAGCGTTCGTTAATCGTTGTGAGCATCGTAAAAATTTACGAAATCGTTCTCGCTATTATTCTTATGTTCATTAAAATATCATTCTTTATGAACCGTGTCATCTTTGTCTCAAACCTTGGTCATAGCTCGCCGTATTAATTAAGTCAAAGATATTTTACAAGAGATATATGCAAGATATTTATAAGATATTTAATAGATATTTATCTAATATATATTTTAGATATATTTTCCTTTACTGAACCCTTAGTTAACTTACCTAGAGGTGTCTTAACCTTATTTACGCCCTAATATAAAGGTTAACTAGTAAGATAAACATACAAAACCATCAATCCTAGAGTGTTAGAGTAAAACACAAAATCTCTCGCAGATTTCTCTCTTCTACATGGCACGGCTACAAGAACACCCCTTTACACAATCCATACAAATTTTTCTACCACTGTATCAAGCATACACACATCATCCTAGTTCTCAAGGTTGTTGTTACAAGCATTTGGTTTACCATTGTGCAAGTATTGGAGCAAAGATTGGAAGATTAGGGGTTTAAAACCTAAATCTGGGTTTTTCCAATTGGTGCAAGCTTGTATTTTTGATCTAACCAAGGCGTTTGGATTTGTTTGATCTCATACTACATATCTCAAGGAGTAACTAAGACTATTTATAATATTCATATCTTGATGATTTTTGTGTTCATTTGTTTTTATTTTAGCTTAAATCACCATTTAGGGTTTCTTTAATGGGTTTTGATTAAAAGTGAGATTATAGAAAACATTGTTATCTTGATATCTTGGACAAAACATGACCTGTGGATGGAGCTAATAATGTAAGACATAAGATATTAAGGGTTTAATGGGATGTTTGTAACTAGTGGAAAGCTAAAAAGTCTTAAAAACAGTTTTAAACCACATTTGAGAAAAGATATCTTAAAGGGGCTGTTTGTGTAATGAGTCGAAAAGTTTTAATATATGTTTTATGATTGTTGTAGAGACTACATGTCACAAGGATCGAGGGGTCATAAAGAACTCGAAAAACCGATTAATAACGAAGAAGATACGCTATTTACAAGTTTACGATAGTTAATACTTTATAAAAACGATTTTTTAAAAAGTCCTATTCACACATGAAACTTATCTGTATAAACATCATATATATGATAAAACTTCCAATTATAAGAACGGTTGCTCGAAAAGCATCGCTAAAACGGAGGCTTATAACGAATAAGATACGACATTTACGGGTTTTGCGTTAGTAAGTTTAAATCTGTTAATACCGTAAAATACACTATTAACATCAGTACATGATAAACCTAAAAAATGTGATTTTATGATCACTCGTCTTACTACGAAAGCGTGGGCGTAAGAAACGCGAGAAACAGACTAAAAACGACAAAGTTATGTCATTTTTGCTAAAGGCGTAATTATAAACGTTTTTACCTTATAAATATGATTTCACTAAAACGATTAGATGGTGATATAGCTATATACGGTTTTTAAGTTTTATTAGTTATCAAGTGCTATTTTCTAGGGGGTAATTTCATAATGAGGCATCTGTCGGATGACGTATCGACTAGTTGTGGATTTACGATTTAAATATCCTAGCTCGCCTCGTACGTCATGTCCGTGACCTCTTGATTATGTAGCTGATTTACAGAAACGATATTATGATGATGAATAGAGATATTGGATTTATTATTTGGTAGTTTGTTAGAACAACGTATTGAGTACTGATTCGACATATATCGGATTAGGTTGCTTTCGACGATTATCGGAGCATTTTGCCTGTGTGATTGTGAGAGAATATGAAGCTCACTTTCGACGCTAGTGTGAGTTCATAACCCCAGTTTTACCATGAGTTTATTTTATAAGTTCTTGGAGGTGAGAGACAATGCTTTGTTATATAAATACATTTACTTGGTTGATTTCAAATTGATTTATACACTTATTTATATATCTCGTGATGAGATGCAATACTTGGTTAAATTTTTGGACGTAAACACATACTGGATTTTTAATTGAATGATTACGGATTAGCTTAAGTAAGATTGGACTGTAAATCACTTGGAGGGTGAGCGCGAATGTTATAAAATAGATCTATTGGGGATTGACAAAACCCCGTTCGGGTGGACTAGCTCTAAACTAGTTCGAACATGAACTAACGAACGTTATGCTTGTTATACCATGATCGGATGCTTGTAATGCAATGTTTGGCCTTGGGAAGGCGAGAGAATTTAGATTACGGGTGCCTTGCGTTGAATAAAGTGGCATACTTACAAGGTCTACGTCACAGTTTCCATGAACTTAGAGTAATCGTAAGTCATTGTCTTATACACATTTTATAATATTTAAAATGTTACCTTGGGAAGGTGGGAATATATTTATGTTGCCTTGAATAAAGTGGCAAATCATACTTGAAACAAATATGGGATATTGTGCTCATTATAATATCTACTTGAAACATTTTTGGATATTGTGTTCATTATAATATCTACTTGAAACATTTTGGGATTTTATATAAGGAAACCTATATATGTAGGTTTATGCGTTGCAAGTCTTGTATGGGCGAAACTTGTAACACAGTAAACCTATATATATAGTTTTGGGATTTACATTCATACTTACAAAAACCTATGAACTCACCAACTTTAATGTTGACACTTTTAAGCATGTTTTTCTCAGGTGAAATAGATGTATGACATACTTGATGTGCATTGGAGTCCAAATTTACAAGATTTCTTTTCAAACGACTCAGTTAGAGGTCGTTCTCTCCTGACTTGTGCAATGGGATCATGAAGTAACGCTCCCAGAAATACATTCCGCTGCGACCCAATTTTGGGGGTGTTACAGCATGTCTTCTGAAAATTGATAACATTTACGGCCTTATAAATATCATTTAATAATGATACGAGGCTGTAAATGAAGTTCGAGCAGAAGTTACAAAAGCTTTCAAAACATGCCTAAGTGGCTTGCTATTATTTCGGATAGCAACCCGGTAATCATCTTAAAGGCAAGTATTTCAAAAAGAAAACTTGACCTCTCAACGGGAATTTATTCTCGGGCATGGTCTACTTTATGACTATGCATAAGCTTGTGAATACTTTGCATCACAACCCATGCTTCCTATATTCCATAAGTGTATATGTCAGTGCGCTTATGTGTCAAAATAAGAGAAATCTTATTTATTGGGTGTTGATTTTCAAAAATAATATAATCATCTTCAGAAATCCATCAGAAAAAAACTTTTTCAAAGACATTTGACCACTCAAACAACGACTACAACTCTTTAAATAGAAAACGGATCATTGTTTGAGGGGGAGAAAATGTCAAATATCTTCTTCAAAAAAAGGGTCAATTTGTGATAAAAGGAATCGATTTTAAACGTGAAAAGGTGAATAATTAAAGGGGAGTTAATTAATTTTAACTCAATCTCCATCATTCCTAAACCAAGACGTATATAGTTAAACGGTTTATGTTTAAGGGATTTAGTGAGAATGTCGGCAATATTGTCGACGTACGACACTTTTTCGATTGAGTTATGTCCTTTCTGAACATTATCACGAAGAAAGTGGTGACGTATTTTGCTGTGTTTGGTATGAGAATGTTGCACTGCGTTTTTGTTAAGGTCAATCGCGCCTTTGTTGTTGCACATGATGGGAACGTCATTGAGTCTTACGTCATAGTCTATAGTGCTTGTTGACATACCTTTCCGGCGCTTACGTATTCGGCTTCGGTAGTACGATATAGTAATAGCGGTTTTGTTTCTCGAGGAACCAAGAGGTCAAACAACATCCCACGAACGTACAAATACCGCTAGTGCTCTTTCGATCCACATAATCTCCCGCATGATTGGAGTCGGCATATACTACGATTTCTATGTCGGTCCCCTTAGGATACCATAATCATAAGTACGTAGTGCCTTTAATGTATTGGAAGATACGCTTAACCGCTTTAAGGTGAGAGGTTTTGGGAGCCTCTTGGAAGCGGGCACAGAGGCAGACACTAAACATGATATCGGCCTACTGTCTCATTAGGGTATAATAAACTACCTATCAGCCTCGATACTTGGACTATCTACTCGGCTCACACTCTTCATCTTTCGTTGAGTTTCGTATCTCGGAGGACATGGGGGTTTCATTTGGTTTAGAATATTCTAGACCAAATTTCTTAAGCATTTCTTTAATATACATAGATTGATTAAGGAAGATACTATCTTCCATTTGTTTTATTTGTAATCCAAGGAAGATGTTAAGTTCACCCATCATCCTCATCTCGAACTCGTCATGCATGATTTTGGCAAATTCATCACACATGTCTTGACAAGTCGATCCGAATATAATGTCATCGACATATATTTAAACAATGATGAGATTTGAACTTTTCTTCTTAGTAAAAAGAGTGTTATCTACCATTCCCATTTTATATTCATGTTTAATAAGGAAAGCTTTTAATCTATCATACCAAGCTTTGGGTGCTTGTTTAAGACCATACAAATCTTTCTTTAATTTATAAACATGGTCTGATTTTTCAAAATCAATGAATCCTAGAGGTTGTGCCACGTATACCTCCTCATTGATAAAACCGTTTAGGAATGCACTTTTTACATCCATTTGGAATAGTTTAAAATCTAAGGCACAAGCATAGGCTAATAATATTCTAATAGACTCAAGTCTAGCAACCGGGGCATAAGTTTCATCATAATCGATGCCCTCTTGTTGGTTGTAACCTTGAGCAACTAACCTAGCCTTATTTCGAGAAACAACACCGTTCTCGTCTAATTTATTTCTAAACACCCACTTAGTTCCTATGATTGTCATATTCTTAGGTTGTGGAAATAACTCCCAAACGTCGTTAGCAATGAATTGATTTAATTCTTCTTGCATAGTGACTATCCAACTTTCATCACCTAGTTGGTTTTGGATTTTCCTACTAAATATTTCGAATTGATCGAAAGCTTCGTTTTTATCCTTAAGGAATCTAGTCCAAGTATACCTAGAGTAATCATCTACTATGACTAAGGTGTAACGGTTTCCTCCGTACCTCCGTACGACAGATGGACCGAAGAGATCCATATGGAGAAGTTCTAAGCATCTAGTCATTCAGACTATATTCTTAGCTTTGTGACTAGCGTGAGCTTGTTTTCCCATTTTGCAAGCATCACAAAAATGTTGATCAAACTTAAACTTAGGTAGGTTTCTAACTAGTTCGTTAGATGCTAACGATTGAATGAGACGCATATTAGCGTGACCTAATCTCCTATGCCACATAGTAGAATTTTCATCAATCGTTGCAAGACAAATTTTGTCTTTAGGCTTATTTCCTAACTTCATCACATATAAGCCTTTCTTCCTAATACCTCTACCTATGACTTTACCGTCCTTAGTAATTTCACTATCATGTTCAAAGAAAGTTACTCTACACTTATTATCACATATTTGTCCTATACTTAGCAAGTTAAATCATAAGTTATCAACATGTTCTACATTATCTCTATTGAGAGAGTCATTAGAAAATCATTCCTTTGCAATGGATGTTACCGCGAAGATTACTACCAAAAATGACGTTACCTCCATTGTATGCCTTGTAAGTGGAGAAGTGCTTTTGGTTGCCCATCACATGTTTAGAGCATCCACTATCCTTGATCCATTCGTCGGGTTCCAAGTCGACTCCAAGGCACATCTATTTATATAGTACAATGACTCAAACATTTGGTCCTCAATATCTCATGGGTCCCAAATTGTTAGTGCTAAACATCCCTTGCATTTGATGCAATTGGTTGGGATAAGGAAATGGAGAACACATTTCCCATGGCATGTAACTTTGACGTGGAAAGTTGTTCCAAGTTACAGAAAAGCCATGAGGTCGATTTTGTCGACCAATGTTCCTTTTCGGTTGTGGTGTTTTGGCACGAGGATAATTATTATTGACTTTTCTAGGATGTGGGGTTTTTGATCTAAAGTTTGGTTTTGAAAATCCAACTCTGGGTTTTGACAATGGCTTATAGAATTGTTTAACTTCATTGTCACTAGCAACGGGAACTTTAGCTTTGTTTACAATTATGTGTTTTGGTCTAGGACCCAAAATAGATTTTTGAAAAGACACACTTTTCTCAGATCCAGGCGTTGCTGGTGGCGGTCCCATAATTATTTTGGGGGCCGCCTGGGCACTTTGGGGGCTGCCCACTCCCGCCCCTCACCCCGGGGGGGGGGGGGGGGGGGGGAACTTGCACCCGCCTGGTCACTTAGGGGGCCGCCTATATTTATGGGACCTCCATCAGAGGACACCTTTTTCTGAGCTTTCACAAATTTTATTTCCTTAGTTCCACTAGAAGATGCTTCAAATGAATTAAACCCTAAACCTAGTTTATCACCGGAGGGTTTTTGACTACTTAACATTTCATTTAAGCAATGTGTACTCTTTTCAAATTTATTTAATCTAGTGGATTCTTCTTTGAGTTTTTCATTCTCAATTTTAAGCGTATGACACTTTGCACAATCGAGATCAACTCCCTTGTTTTTCTCGAGTGTGGATAATTTATCTTTTAATTCTCTAAGTTTGTTTTCTAGACTATTTCTAGTAGCTTTTAACCTTTTGTTCTTAGTGATTATCTTTAGACTCATTTTGCACAACTTATCATATTCGTTGTCTAAAGCTAAATCATCAATTGATGAGTTTTCATCACGAAAACTAAGATGATTCGGAACATACCTTAACTTGATGCCTAGAACAGACACGTTTCATCTTTACCTACTCATCATCATTCCTTCACACGCTATCTCTCCAAGAGCCGTCCGACAAAACTCTTGGTTCTTTAATCTTTCGGTGGTTTTGTACCTTCTCTAATAAATCATTCGGGCGCCGCATCTAAATGCATTTTCTATCATTTTTTACCGTTCATGTCATCAACCTCTCTTCTATTGGAACAGTCTTTTTTTATTGTCGTTCCGAGATTTGTGCGCTTTACAACTACCTCGTTCTTTTTAAAGAAAATTTCTTGAAGTCTCTTATCCGCCATGGCGTACTCTTCGTCTTCGCTACCGTAAGTCCGAACACTCTTCACAGCTAGATTCTTTCTTAGCCTTTAAAGCGATATATTTACTTTCAACTTTTTCTTTGACTATTTCGGAATCTTTCTTGATTATCATTTCGTGAGCTTTGAGGTTCTCGATAAGTCATCAAGAGATAGTGACTTTAAGTCTTTCAGATCTCTTCAATCACCATGACCTATGCTCTCCATTAGGGATGTAGAGCCTAAGATAAACTTCTAACATAGTTCTTACAAAATAACCTTCACAAGAGCTTATAAGACTAGTAATAATAGTATTAAATCTATGTTCTACAAAAGCACTATCTATCGATTCGTCTTCGAAATGATGAAAATTGTTTTTTATATTGTCGAAGTCCAAGAAGGTAGATCTTAATAATCTTTGACTTGGCGATACCTTGATGGTGATTAACAACAGTTTTCCATATATCTTGGCCGTTTACACATTAAAAATCCTTTCATATTCTTCTTGGCAAAGCATTGTAGAAAAAACCATTGGCTTTCATTATTTTTCGCAAGTCTCTTTTTGAGATCATCGTTTGTTTTTTTCAAAGGATCTAACCTCATCTAATTTTGTTTCCTGGAGTTTGTAACAACTATGTTAAAAACACCATTGTAATAACATGACCAATGATCTAGATTCTTTGATTTAACATATTTCATAAAATCTATTTTTCCAATAAATAAAACTATCGCTTTCAAAGAGTGGTGGTCTTTGCATAGATTGCCCTTTTAGATATTTTTTGAAATTCATAGATCGATCCAAGCTTTAAAATACAATATGTTTTAAAAATCTTGAGTGACCTTCCTCCTGATACCAATTGTTGAAACTAGAAGGGGGTTGAATAGTTTACACGTTTGTTTTACTTTTTAAAAACTTTACTTTCAAAAATATTGAGATCCGAGTTATATGTTTAACCAATTCACAATATAAACAATAAAAAATTATCTAAACTAAAACTAGATAACAACAATAATAATGTAAAGAGATAAGGAAAGAAACAACCAAACCAAGACACTAAGATTTTATAGTGGTTCAGCTATGAAGCACCTCTTCGTCCTACCCACTCCCCGAGTATCCGAAATCGAGATTTCACTATGTCAACAACTCCCTTTAGGCGGAGAAAACCATTTACACGTCGCTTACGTTATTTTCTGATACAAACTAAATGTCGAGTCCCTAAATCTTAGCTAGAACCAATCTACCACTTCACAAGATATATACACCTCAACAGATCTAACTACACATCGGATCTACAACACAATATCCGAATCACACAAATACACAAGATAATTACAATAGAGATTTGGTACTTAGAAGAAAAGAGGAGAGATCACTAATCAACACTTCGTTTCTTGACGAATACGAGTGTTCTTCTCTTGCACTTGTAATTAGAGGAAGATATAGACGTCACTTAAAATAAGATCTATAGTATTTTAGTTGATCAAGATTTTTAAGGAGAGCGAAGAAGGTTTAAGAGAGAAAAGAAAGAGATTGAAATTTTTGTAGCAACTTGAATGGTTTATTCTGCTGGGAGTAGGAGCAGTAATATGAGTAGACAATGAAATCCTCAACGGTCATCTCGTAGGGCGGTCCCAGTTACTAAAAAGTTAGTGGGGTCCACGGCTTATACGCCGCTCCAGTTTTTTTGTCTTTTTGTGTGAAAGGATGTATCTGTATGGAACCTCATTTTGAAGGAAAATTTGAATTTCAAATTTTAAATTTTTAATAAAACTTTTCTTTTAATTAGAAAATATTTTGTAAATGTATTTTTGAGAAAATACTTTCGAAAATTAAAAGTGAGGATTAAAGAAAAAGATATTCCTCTGATCACTAATCATGCTTACTCATTATTTTGTTTGTCCATACCTAATGATCACTAATCTTAGAATAGAATTTTTGCCATTTAATAATTTGTAACGTTTATTTTATTGTAAGTGTTTTGCATTTTGTTATTATCAAAACGTGAGAGGTCCAAAAAATATAAAAACTTTTTTGGACATTATTAGTATAACAAACCTGAAGTTACTAACCGATGTATGATAGTTAATAAACAACATGGATAGGCGTTTTGGGTGTAATCCTAAAAATTTACCAGTTTAAACAAGTTACTCCAATTAAATCCATAATACTCATCACTGTGGTCCTCGATGATTATACCAAGCCAAGTTCTAAAAGTCCACTACAACATCGCCACACCATATTTTGTATAATTTTGGGTAATACATTTGAAACGGATAGGCTAAATATCACAATATCTAACACGGGTTTTTGTGTCGGGTTATGTAACATGTACTTTATTTTGTCACAATAGTATTTTGCATTGTTTTTAATTTGAGCATAATCTTTAAGCGTCTAATCAATTATAATGGTGAAAAATAGACAAAAGACATTTCTAATTCATCCCCCAACTTAAATTACTACAACGACCACAAGTTGTATAGACTAAAAACATTAGAAATACGGGAATTAAAAAAATTTAGAATGACGAAAACTCCCCTGATATTTTGCTCGGTAGATCTCCATGTTTGCTTTAGTTTGAAGCAAGATTGTAGTTGAAACAACCGCCTTGAAGTTTCAAGACTCCAACACTTCAAGATCTCTAGATTTGTAAATTCCACACCATAATCGTATTCCAGATTTTCTTTTCACGAGGCATGTATAAATTCTCAAAAAACCAAATGCAATTTATCCTCCGTGTATTCGTTTGGTTAGACTCAAAATAAATACCTAAAACTGTACAGGAAGTCGATACGCCGTATCCATTCCCCAAAATACGCCGTATTGATACTTGTATACGTTGTATTCATTTAATGAATACGTCGTATAGACTGTGCTGAAAATAATGACTGGATAACGTCCAGATAGTCGATACGCCGTATCAATGGGGTTTGGATACGCCATATAGGACATATACTGGAAGACGTACTTGATAAAAAATTGAAAAACATTTTAGGTTGTCTCCCGGTAAGCACTTTTATTTACAGAAAAGTCTTTAAGTTAGACTTGCCCCAATTTATTCCCATCCTTATAAAACAATTTGGTGTCGAACGGGATGCCAAATGGCACATACAAATTCTTGATTAGGAAAATGAATGACATCCCTTTGTTAAGATGATTCCAAATCATGATATTAAAATTTAATTTCTTGATAAAAATTTCAGTTTTGAAAAATTTATTAGATGTATCATGACTTGTTTCCAAAAGTTTATTTAACCCATGTGCATAGGCACCATCATCGGTATTTATTACATCAGGTAACAGTTTGACAGATAAATTCCTCGAAGAGTGTTCAATATTGACTTTATCATCATCATTGTCCTTATCCGATTTTGAATCATTAGGATAAATTACGTTAAAAGTAAATAGATCATTAAAGTTTAAAACGTTTTGTTCTTCTTAATCACATTCAGACAATGATGTTTCATCTTTTAAATTAAATTCATCGATATGTTGAGGGTTTAAAATCAGTTCAGTTAATAAATTTGATTTAGACGTTTGAGCATTATTGTAAACAATGGCTGGAAATTCATTCTCAAAATCTTTAAAGAAGTCTAAATCATCAAAATAACTGACCGTAGGCTCGGATGGTGGAAATGAAGGCATATTGACTTTATCATTATCATTTTCCGAATCCGTTTTCAAATCATTGATAGAAATAATTTTATAGGAAAATGAATTTTTGTCATAAATCACAGTGAAATCTTCATCGTCGATTTGTTCAAACTTTATTCTAAAGTCGAAAAATTTTTTTTTTTTCATCGTTGATAAAAGAACTTACCAAAGCTCACAACAGATGATGCTTCAGATGTTAACGGTCGTTAAAGGACGTATAGGCTGAATTTTAGTAACAATCTAATACGTAGGTCGTGAACGTCTTCATTATCCCAGATCTTACCATTCAGTTTCCCAATTATACACCTTACCACGCCTACGAGCTTTTTCTTCCTCAAGGCTGATATACTCCTCCATAGTAATGTTGGGGTCGTCCATTTTAACCTGTAATAAATTCGCTAGGAAAGAAACCTGTCAAATAGCTTAATACGCCGTATTAATGATAGAGTCAAATACGCTGTATTGGTTTGAAAACAAAATTATATGCCGTATTGAGTATTCGACTCAGAATATTACACTGAACTGTAATAATGCAGAAAACACACAAACAAACAATATGCAAAATATACAATGCAGAAATCAAACACACAAAATAAACACACAAATATGCAAATTAATCTAAGCTAAATCTAAACTAAACTAAAACACTAATAAATAAGAATTAAACAACTTCACTCCCCGGCAATGACGCCAAAAACTTGATCAGATGGAGTTTCGTGGTAAGTAGGGTGTCGATCACTAAGAGCGAGAGCATTAATTCCTAATTCTATCAGTATTTTAGTTATCTAAGTTAAACTTAAAACTAATGCAAAAGGGGGGTTTTAGCCTGAGAGAATGGCACGGTTTTGTGTATCTAACCTAAGGTTTTGATGACAAGTAAAGCAATAAACACACACAAGAAGACAAACAAACAATAGAGGAACAATCGAGAACTAATGTAAGGAAAACATATCAACCATCAATAATATGATAAAACGCAGGTTTGTTTATTTAGTGCAATGATTGTCTTATCTCGAAGGGCATATCATTCCTAGGCTTAGATGGTACTTCTTCCTAAGACCTAGACACGCTAATTCTGTCACAATTAGACGCATCCGCATAAAGCAAGCATTCATTGATTATAATCTATCTCAGGAGATTAATAATGGTGTTCTTACTAAACCCTAGCTCATGGAGACTTTATCCACTTACTGCTTAACGGCTCTTTATATACTAGTAGTTCACTGCCCGCGTCCTTACCAATGGAATAAGAATGTACTAGTTGATACCAAGGTCACGTTATCACTTAACTAAGCTCACTAAACTAAAGGCAAGGATAGGTCAATATTTGTGATTCTATGATTCTTGATATATAAATTGCAATATGGAGAGCTATCCCAGACTCTTAGCCTACACCCAAACAACACCGAAGTTGCAGCGCATTAAATATGTAGGACTAGACCCAGTTGAATGATAGGTCGCATACTCAAGCACGTAAAAGAATATAAATTGATAAACATAAAAAACAATCAATGATAAATTAAGCAATCAAGATAAAGAAACCAAACATTAGATCTTCATAAACATGGCTGATACCTAAAGGTATCAGCCGATAGTCATTGTAAAAATACACACGGTTTGATATATGAACGATTAAAATAAAGAAACCTTAATCGAACGCGTATTTGGTTGCGCAAAGATTACAAGAGTTTTTTTTATGATCTTGAGGCTCTTTTCTGACCTTCTAGGCTCCTTTATTCGTCTCTTAGTCGACTTGGTGGTTTAGGGATTCACTTCCATAACTAAAACTGAGTTTTGGATCGTCTATTTTTAGAGTCTGGAAACTCGTCGATACACCGTATCGAGCAATGTGGGATACAACGTATTAGGGATTTCTTAGAGTAAGGACCACGTTTGATATCTTCCAGAATATTCACATACTATATCTTCAATACGGTGTATTGGCTTCTTCTGGATACGGCGTATTGATTTTCTTTCCTTTGTGGTCTTTGGTGAGTGCAAGTACGGATATGCCGTATCTTCCTTAATGGATACGGCGTATTGGTTGTCAGAATCATTAATCTTCAAAATATCTTCGTTTAAGCTCTAGAATGATTCCTTAACTTAAATATGATTTGGGAAATAAATTCGATGGTTATCTACGGGCCGATCCGCATGACCACATCCGTGAATTTCTCGCAATCTGCGACATGTTCAAATATGGTGAAACTCAAAGTGAAGCTGTCAAGCTTTTAATATTCCTCCTTTCCTTGTGCGATAAAGTTAAAACCTGTTTAATGAACTTAATGAAGAATCTATAACATCATGGGAACAAATGAGAAAAGCTTTTAAAAACAAATTTTTTCCTCCTTCATTATTTAACCGTCTTTTGCTTGAAATCAGAAATTTCTCTTCATAACGCTTTTTATGGGCAAAAGTCTAAACCGAAGCCTGGTTGAAGCCTGGTTACGACTCAAGAACATGCTTCGAAAATGCCATGGGCACGGTCTGACCAAAGGAGCTATTATTTAAATATTCTATCACGGTCTAGACGAACCCACTCAAGGAATCCTGGACGGAACTGCTGGATGAATCTTCCTCTACAAAAGTCCAAATCAAGCTTTTCAACTTCTCGAGGACAAAGTCCTTTTTGAACATGATTGGCCCATTAAATCTAAAAATGAACATCATCAAAAATCTGTCTCTTTCGCCGATGGAAGTGATAGTAATACTGATAATTCTCGATTTATGGAAAAATTGAAGGCTATGGATTCTCAAATTACAAGCTTAAATAAAGAATTACAATATATGCGTAACAAATATAATAACCTTGAAGATCACCACGCTTCTAAAACCCGCATGAACGATGACACGCCGATGTGTGAACGTCATGAAGCAAATTACATCCAATCTGAAGGTTATCAAAACCGAGATTCTCATAATTCGTTTTCTCGCCAATCCCATCATGATCCTAATGAGTCTGAGAAATCGCTCAGAGAATTAAACAATGATGTGAAAAATGATCTCGAAGATTTCAAAAGATGTATCCGTAGCATGAGAACTGTTCATGATAAACTTTTGACAGAGACGATGGTAAAACCACCAGGGTTTTACCCAACAAAAAATCTAAAACCGTCAACCAAGAGCCTCAAGCTAAAACTGATTTTGAAAAACCGATGACTAAATTCTTGGATGGTCAAAGAGTTACAAATATGTTTTTCAAGAACAATGTTAAGGATATGATTATAAAGATGAAACAAAACGAAAAAAAAAAATTGTATAAATCTATATTTAAAATTTGAAAGCAAAATAGATGAGTGGAGAAGTCTCAAAACGCTATCTTCTGAACAATTGATAGGATTCTGACTCCCAAATCCTCCTCATGACTTACACCGAGGCAAGTGATTGTGTATTACCAGGTGAGTGCAAAGTCTGATGATTCTTCAAAAATTCAAAAAGATCTACCACCTCCTATCATCTTTAACAATAAAATAGAAAAAGACAGTGACCTATTAAGACAACAAAAAAGGGCTATCACATGATAAAAACAAATGAATATTTATTTCGTGAGTACATGCCAAAAATACCACACCCTTAACGTTTAACGGTGGATCATTCCCACTTGAACCGTATCGTCATGGAATCTTAAATCAAGTTAAGTATAATAATAATAATAATAATAATAATAATAGCAATAGTAATATTAAATACTAATAATAATAAACCTAATAAAATAAAATATATAAAAAATGTTTTTGAACTTTGTGGGTGTGTTCGCTGTAAACTCTCACGAGACTTTAACTCGTTCACTCGGGAAACCGAGGGGTTTAAAGGCTTGTTGCATACACTAAATGCAATCACGGTGCCTACGAAAGTGCGCTTTAGAATTTTACAGTTTTCGTAGTTTTGTTTATTTTGCAGATTAAATAAATAGGTGAAGCTTGGATTAGTGGTTAGCATTTTACACTTGGGGATGTGATATATTCAGCCCCCCCCCCCCCCCCCCCCCCCTGAGTTTAAATATTTATTGAGTTGATTCAATGGTGTGATGGCGTTCAAGTTTCATGCCCTATCTTTCAGAATTCAACCGAGCATTTATGAGCCTCGGGAAGTCTCGTTTCTCTTATATTTTTTTTCCTGCTTATCCTACCTTTAAGTTATTTTCTTATTACGCATAATGCTCAACTTAAGTGTGGGGGAAAATAAATTAAAAAATTAGACACATTATTAATTTATAAACTTTGTTCGTCCTCGGTAATCTAAAATTCTAATCTTATTTTATATTTCTTTTACCACTTAGGTTAATATATTATAATAAAACATATTAGATAAAATAAAATTTTGAAATTAGAGATGTGTCTCGATTGATAGAGCAGATACGACTCGGGATCAATGACATTACTTGCGCATTTATACCAATCACCTAAAAAAATGTAAGGTTCGCCTTTAGATCTTAAGGAATTTGGGTATCTATTTTTGATACCTTAGATATAGTTTTTTTCTCCTTTTAGTTTCTCGAGTTTAAGGTTTGAATGACCTAATTGCAAGTGTATCATCCGTCGTTACGGCCTGTGCTATTTGTAGTTTTCTCATTTTATTGAGCTTTGGTATCGGCTTTTATTTTTTATAATATTATATGAGTTGTGCCCTAGTGATTTATTGATTCTAGAATTGTGCTTGATGAAACCATTACATGAGATACAGTGAGATCAAAGTTTCGCTGTGTAATAATGGTATTTAAGTGATTAAAGAAGGCAAACTTAGGATTAAACCAAATAGCCATTCCCTTTAACATATTATTCTTTTAGCTAATTACACTGATTAGTTAACCACCCAAAATAAAACCCTTTTGTTAGCACTCATCTTTAGTGCTAGATGCCCATAGTTTAACCTTTGAGCCATTCTATTCATTTTTCTCATTCACTAAAAACAAAATACAAAAATATATAACTTTTAGCCTAGCCTTATCCCTTATCGAAAGTCCCTTTGGTTGATTGCTAGTTGCTGGGTATGATTCGTTGATTTTTGCTTATGGTTTGCTCGCGCTTTGTTACGAGTGTTGTGCCATTTTAACGAAGATGAAGTTGTCGGCCTTCGTATTTCGTATTTTTATGGCTTATTCTTGTATCAGTATGGGGGAATTGTTAGTTTTATGTGAAGGTTGAATAAAAATAATAAAAATAATAAAAAAAGTAAGAAGAAGAAAAAAAGAAAAAGTGATGATATAAGTGCATAGAAGCTTTGTGGCCACTCGGAGTCTATATGGGCTTATATTATTGTTGCTGACATGTTTGATCAAGATTGAGAGAGGTTGACGTTGTTCGATACTCCGGGGGGTGTGTGGTTTGTCGTATATAGCATTTGGGTTTCTTAGACTTGTAGACATGTATATTATATAATCATTTTATTAGGATATATTTCCATGCCTTATCACGCCCTTTTTATTAACACTTAGTCCTAAACATTTATAACCGTAAATCCTATTTTTCTGTTTATTCTATACTTGTGACACCTTACGCCACTGCGGTGCAGTTTTGTTTTCTTTGCTGCAAGCCTATGGTAACTTAATGAATCATATTTGAGCAAATGAGTGTGATTTCCATTTTACCCTCTATTACATCACATATGAGTGTTTGAGTGAATTATACTTTCCTTCTTTGTGAGGTGCTTAGTCATGTTATAATAGCTTGAAGATCATTGGGTATTGCCAAACATCTCTGTTTTTACATATTAAAAATTTATTTTTTTTTTCAAAATTCAAATTTTGTTTTGTAAAGCTTATTATTTCTTTCTTTATTTTTCATGAGGACAAGCAAACACTTAAGTATAGGGGGGGTGTTTGTGCCTTTTGCGCTTATTTTAAAAAAAACCAAAAATATTTTCAATAATTTCACACCCAATAAAAAATTTTAAAAATAAAAAAAATATCAAAATTTTAAATATATATATATATATATATATATAAATTTTCTTGTCTTGTCATGTAGGAACTTTGTTTTTAAATTTTTTTTTTTAGATTTGCTTGAGGGCAAGCAAAGTTTAAGTGTGGGGGGATTTGATAACGCTCAAATTATACATATTTTTATATGCGTTATCTGTGCTTTAATGTATATAAATTGGTTAATTATAAGAACTGTCGATACTATATTTGCTATTATAGGTTCTTGGGATGTGTCGTGGAAGAAAACGGAAGAAAACACGAAGATTTGAAGCTTAAATGAAGAAGTAAACTCAAGTTAATGATCTCCCGACACCTGTTCACTGTTTTGGCCATAACTCGGTCATACGAACTCCGTTTTAGTTGGTTCAAGCGGCCACGTGAAGAGAATTCAATTATCTACAACTTTACAAAAATCAACAAAGTGAAAATGATCAAAAGTATGCCGGTTTTGCAAAAAGTGTGGCGTACTTTTGAGGCGGTGGAAAGAATTAAAGGCATTAAATGAAGACATATATTTACACACGAAGTTGTGGCCGCCATAATTTTTCTTTGTTGACGAAGGTTTTGGCCCCTCCGAATAGCCTATAAATACACACTCAGTTGCTCTACCATTTCTTATGTCTCTAACACAAATCAAATCAACTCCCATCTATCGATTACTATCACCTAAAATAGGATTTTTGTTGGATAAAGGCTTCACAAAACTTTTGATCCAAACCAACCTTTGGTAACACATATCTTCACAACAAGTAGAATCTATGTTTAAGAGATGTTTTTGGGATATTGGATGAATTGCTTGATGCCTTCCATACATTATTCATAGGTTTTAATCCAGCCAAAGGAAGTAGTAGTGAAGTGTTTTTCGAAGATATAAGCTTTTGTGACAGATTTGTTCATAGTTTCTGGAAATGGTTTACTTTGTAATGATAATTAAAGTTTCGTAGGAAAAACTAGTGAAATCATCAAACATTTGCTCTTGAAGCTGGTATAAATCTTGTTTATCTTTTGAATAAGATCTTTACTGAATTCATGATGAATGTTATGTGTTTTGTTACTCCTTTGATCATGGAGTAGTCATCTTGTGTTTGTTTGGGCAATATGTGATCTTTGATATTGAGCGTTTGGATATGTGTTTATTGAATTGGTAAAACATATTTTATATAAGAATATAGGCCGAAAGGACTCTTTTATATATGTGTTTAATCATTCACTTATTATATTAGTTATAATAACTTATAAATGCCGAAAGGATTTGTTGTTATTAATCGATATAATCACTAGTTACACTTAAAGGCTGAAAGGATTTGTGACTTGTGATAACTCTATTTTCTAAACGTGTAAATACTATCCTAAACACTTCTATGTCTTAGTGATCATTGCCTAAACAAACATACTTTAATCATTTGTTTCAAATCATCTCTTAATTGCTTTCTTTACAATATCTGATATATGCACGATTTGGTTAATTTGATCCGTGACAATCATTTTAGTCTTAGCACCTTAATTACAAACTGTGAAAACTTCAATTCCCGTGAAACGACTTGAACTTACCTTAAGCTATACTATAAACGAAAAGGTATACTTGCCCGAGTGTTGTGTTTTTAGTAAAATTCAGTATTTTTAGTATTATAAATTTAAAGCTTGTGAAAACACACATCAGCTATCGTGATCCTCGAGGGTGCTGAAGTGTCACACTTGCGATCCGACACCATCGAGTTGGTGTAAAATGGATATGCATTCCACGGACTCTAGTTCGAAGACCCAAATCAACACCTTAAGGAATTTCTTAAAATTGCTGATTCTATCGACCTTAATGGTGCTTCTAAAGAGATAAAGTGCATGCGTTTATATAAATTCTCTATTCACGATCAAGCTATCAATTGGCTTGAACATCTACCCATGGGATCCATCTCCAATTGGGAGGATCACTTCTCATTTCCTCGCTCAGTTTTTCCACCAGGGAGAACTACTAAACTAAGAAATGACATGTTGATGTTCCAACAAAATCACAGTGAATCTCTCTATGAAGCGTGGACTCGTTTCAAGGACTTACTCCAAAAAGTCTTTTACTATGGTATCGATCTTTGGCTCCAAGTCTAAATCTTTTACGACCATGTTAATCAAGCCACGAGGCGTGTCATTGACCATTCACCCGATGGTAAGCTTCATGATAAAAGTGCCAAGAAATCATGGGAAATCATTGAGGGCCTCGCCCTTTATGAGAAGGAAAGTTGGATTGACCTACGTGATCTCGTCAAATCGGTCAAGGCAGTCTCCTTGCCTCTCGACGACTCATTGAGCTTGAAAATCAAGTCCAACGCTTGATGGAAGCTCAATTTGCTCCTAATCCATCTGTTGAAGTAAACAAAATAGCTTTTTCATGTATCCAAAAAGCAAATAAAAGGGAAATAAATAAAATCGAGAGAAACTAATACTCCTCTGGTTTGCTCAATATTGGAGAAGAAACAAAATGATCCAGCTAAATCTTCATCCAAGAATCGTCCAAGTGAAAATCCTATGAACTTCCGGAGTCTCCTTATCTAATATAAACTGAAAATCAAATACAAAAACAACTATACCCAGCGTAAAATCGACGGTAACTAATATGCACTTTATATAATCATAAACTAAAATTCTATGAAATCAATAAAGATAGAATGTTAGTATTAACGTAATCGTGGTTTTCTACAAAAATATGGAAATTTAAGAAAGATAATTAAAAAAAACGCGGATTTCTCCATTGCTACAGTCTGACACCGTCAGGTATCAATCCTGACGCCGTCAGGAACACCTGACAAATTTCACGTTTTCGTTTTCTGAAAAAATTTCTGCAAAAATAACCTATTACTTATTTCCTGGAAAATTACTACATAAACCACGAAAACGGTTAGTACAACACATGGCTCAAACAAACAAAACATAGATTGTGAATTAGCTTAAATTTATATATTTTACATGTTTGAAATGGTTCTTTAAAAATCAAATATTTCCCCTACACTTATTTTATGCAAAATACATTTAATTGCAATTAAGACGAAGTTAAAAACAAAGCAAAGCATGATCACATATACATTAAACATGTAAGAATAAATAATGAAAATTAAAAAATACGACACTCCTAAAATGCATAAAATTAAAAGATTGAGTTGCCTCCCAATAAGCGCTTTCCTTTATTAACGAGTCTTGTAGCTAGAATTAGAGTCACTTTCCTTACGTGACCCCTTCGCTTGTCCTACTACCCTCTTTCTCCAATTCATGATCATAAATAAAGAAGTTATGTCTTACAAGGCTCTTATCATATAACACCTTACTTCTCCATTTACTAAATCCATTTCATCCTTTTAGCAATTTTAAATTCTTTCCTCCCATTCTAAAATTCTCCTGTTCACATAAATAGTAGGGATAATGAGATCTAGGTCTCTTTTTATATCTATCCTTTGACTTTTCTAGGCAAACATAAAGTCTCCTATTGTAGACTTAACCTTAAACTTGCCAGCCTTGAGGGTCATTGATCCCTTATCACACTTAATTTCAGTCCTAGTTGTGATCAGAAATGGTGTTCCTAAGATGAGAGGCATGTAATCATCTTCCTTTATGTCTAAGATAACGAAATCCATGGGGTACACAAAACCTGCAACTTCTTCTAACACGTCTTCCATATTCATAAGGGTTACACTAGAGGGGTAGCTGAGAAAGTCTAATGTTGGTCCATATTAGATTTTCGCTAGTTAGCTTGCTATAGATGGTTTAGGGCATGATTTTCACATCAGATCATTGATCAGTAAAGGTATTCATGTATTTTAACCTTCCTATACTACATGCATTCAAAAAAATTTCATTCTTCTCCATTTTCTGAGCTAACTTCTTCTTAAGAATTACGTCATACATGGGTCCTACGGGTAACAACTTATAAGTCTCATTATCTATTTTACCTAAGCGTGTTGCTAATAAAGAATCGTTGTTGGGTTGTGGTTATCTACAAGATCCTCGATTGTTTTCTATTGATCTCATGACCTTAAGGTATTTTCCTATAGGCCGTGGATCTTGGCATTTCCATTAGGTTATATCTATATACTGTTCCCATCTAGTTGAATGTCCTCATTCATGTATTATATTCTGATCTCTTTATCATATACTTCTTACGATTCTTAACAATTTGATTGGTTCAACAATTTGCTTATCGATAACTTCATCACATTCTTTATCCTTATCATTCTCTATTCTAACAAGGGAGATGGCATTGACGTATTTAGTGATGGGTTTACTAACTTCCTCCCTAACTAACACTTTCTCCGGAGACTTTCCTTTTGTGTATTCTTTTAAAAGACTAAACATCTTCGTCATTCTTTCGTTGATCTCCTCCCTTTGCTCATAAATAGCTTCCTCAAACTTTTTCATCCTTTCACTGTGTGCCGCCATATAACTTTGCCACTACGAGCTTCGAGCCTACGGTGATTGTTTGTTGTTGGACGTTACAGGTTGGTACAGTTTTGAAAAGTGAATGAATTTTGTTTTAGTGGTTCGGTTGTGTAAGCTTTGTGTGCCGATGGTTTGGAGAAGGAAACCATGTTAGCGTATGCTTGAGGTGGTTTGTGTTGAGCTCATTTTAGGTGTTATTTTTGAACCTTTTAGCAAGTAGCATGTTATGCTCTTCTTGCTTCAGGAGTCATTGGTTCAGTTGTCTTTTGCGTACCATCGTGAGGCAAAGAGTGATTTCCTTGACTCGAGTTTTGCGAAGAGGGCAAGATCCTTAAGGAGTCACTTGGTTCGGATGTCTTTGGTACTTTGTTGTTCTAGAGGGCCAAGATCTCTATGATTTTCCAAGATTCTTCAGTGCTCTTATCACGAAGTTTGCCACGGGCGACGTAGTCAATTTCGCGCTTACGAGGGAAAAATACATAATCATAGAAAATTTGGATTTGAAGCCAAAGATCGATGCCATGATAATGGAATTTTTAATGTACAGTCCTGTGTGAATTCGAGTCCCATGCTTAGGAATTAGGAAAAGGGATTCACCCATGATGTTGTTGGAACATCAAGGATGTCATTTCTAAGTTGGCTAGTTCATCCCTGATAGGGAAAACTAAGCAAGGAAACTGTGAGATCCTCCAAAGTGAGAGATGGTTCAAGCGGTTAAACGTTTCAAGCCATTGCTAACTTGATTCGTAGAGGGAAAAAAAATATGAAATAATCGATTAGTCACGTCCTTTCCCTATTTGCACCATTAAGGTCAAGTGAGTCCATAAGTTTTAGAAAATCCTTAAGGTGTTGGTTTGGATCTTTGGACTGGAGTCCGTGGAATGCACATCTGTTTTGCACCAATCGGATGGCCAAAGGCACCACATTGTCTCCTTTGGGGAGCTCAATGGTGTTTCGATAGCCCTCATAGCTAGGTCAGGAATAATCTCCTAAAGTACGTTGTTGATTTTCCTCTCCCATGATGGTTAACGAAAGGAAAAGTTACAAAACAAAGGGAACAAAGAAAAGATAGACTACAAGAAAGCTAACCTAAAAAGAAATAAAAATATTACTTGATAGGAATCTAGTGAGTAGACCTAAGCTAGATATAATCCGAAACCTAGACTATTCCCCGGCAGCGGCGCCAAAAACTTGATGCGGATGTGTTGTAAATGCAAAAGTTTTACAACCCTTCTAGGCAGAGTATCTAACCGTTGTAGTGTAGTATAGGCATGACTCGGGGGGGGCGGGGGTTATTATCATTTCTTAGGGGAAATATAAGGCGAATAGTGAGGTAGCTGTAGGTTCAAATTTTACGTTACTAGGGGCCATAAAGATCAGATGGGAAGAGTATTTTTGTATTTTTTTGTTTTCTCAAAAAGCCAGAAAAATCTTGCCCAGGTTTGAAGAGGGGCGGTTTAAAAATCATACTAACTACTACCTAAATAAAGAAATGCAAAATTGGGGCGCAAACTCGCCCATAGGAAAACAAACGTGTTTTACACTTAATCATGCAATACTCTCCTAGTTGCTCTCTCTAACCGTTTTGCCCGTCACCTAGTGAGTATAATGTGTATGTTTTCCCCTAATTCATGCAGCGACGTTGTACAGGCTAGCGTTACTACTTGAAATACCTAGTTGGGCCGTTTACATGTCAAAGGATGCTTGGTATGTGTTTAATTATCACATACCTGTTCTTGACCACTAAAAACAAACTTAAATGACTTACATAATCGTACAAATATTCATTGTATTTGTATGTTTTGATTGTATTGCCTAAAGGTAGACGGATATCCAAGAAAAGGACAAAAATAGAAGCAAAACGAAAAACCGAGCACGTGAGAAACAGGAAAGGAGAGTGAAGCCAAAAGACCAAGAATCAAAGCCATGTCAAAGTCCAAAGTCAACAAAAACTCAAAAAGTCAAGAGTCAACCTAGGGATGAGGGCCCATGAAAAGGCATCGAAAAACCGGCAACCCGAAAACCTAAATTGCCAAAAGTGGGCCCACCCGTACCCACCTAGTGGGCCCGGGTCAGCCCACTTATACACTTATACCTTATACACCCTAAACCTTAATAAAAAGCCCAAGTTCCTTTATTACCATTCCCGGCCCAACAGCTAGCCCACATCACCCTCTTTACACCACGTTTTAATACCTTATTATAACTCCACTCCCCTTAACCTTTTAAACCTTAACCCCGTTAGTCCTTAAAAGGAATAACGGTGCAAACCATTTACTACTCCATGGACCAAAGATGCACCAAACAAGGACCATTCGTGCAAGCATAATAAACACCCTCAAGGGCTGTTTTTGCCCAAGTCTCAAAATCTTTACACCACAAAGGACTAAAGTTTCAATATACTTACATAAGTTGAGGGACTAAGTTTGCCAATCCACTAAACCTCTACCCTGACCACAAATTTAAACAAAACAAGAGACAACCCTTTCCCGCTCCCACCTCCATTGTTACTATTCACCTCCCACCTCCAAAATTACACTTACCCCATGGTTAAACCCACTTAAAACCCCTTCTAGAAGCCAAGAATGATGCAAGGGATGACGTCTTTGGGCTCTGACACGTTGGCAATCATTTAGGGCAATGATTGCCGTGCCGAAACAATCTAAGGGTTGTGATGGATTTAAAGAAGCACATAGTGTGGAATAGAAGGCCGGTTTCCCCCCCCCCCCCCCCCCCCCCCCCCCCCCCCCTCCCCCCCCCCCCCCCCATGTGTGGGCCCCCCCCCGGCCCAAGATTGAAGCTCCTAATCCTCTCACACAAGAAAACCAACTAAAGACCTAGAAGTATCTATCTAGCCTATAAATAGATGGCTTATCTCTTGAAGAACTCTCTCTCACTTTTTCGTGTAATTTACTTAAGTTTTTAGAATTTATGCTTTGTATTTCCTTTCCTTTGTAAAAGTTTTAAAGTTAATGAAAAAAAGTTTGAGGTTTGTGTTTTAAGTTTCTGTGTTTGATCATTTTATATAACCTGTTAAGCTTTGAAAAGCTATGAAACAGCTTATGGATCTCACCTAAAAGCTTCACTAAGCTTTTTGTTTCTTGAATCAAACCTTATTTTACTGTTTTATCACTTTTATTTACTGTTTTTTTCAGAAATAATACCTAAAAAATACCAAAAAATATAAAGAAGATCTCATGGAGCATGGTGTATTTTGGATGGCCATGGGTTAGTGCTTATGTGGATAAGCTATAGGATTGTGATAAGTTGTTTTGGGTCTTGAAATTCATAAGAAAAAGCTTGGACTCTTGTAAGTTTCACTTTTAGTTTTTTAGTTTATTTACTATTCAAATGCTTATTTGTGCTTATTGCCTGTGTTTATTTGTGCTTATTTATGCTTTGTTATGATGTTTATTGCTTATTTTGCATTAGGTTTTTTGTATAAAACATATTGTGTGCAAGTTTCTTCTTTTTTTTTGTCTTAAATTAGCTTAAAAGTCTGCATAATCTTTAATTCATTTTGTTTGTTGGGATTTATGTATTAAAAGTTTGCTTATTTGTTTGTTAGTAAGTCTTTTATTATCTTTGGGTATTAAGGTTTGGTTCAATAAAAATCAAGTTATTATGTTTAAAATTGGTAATAAAAACAGATATTAAAGGAGTGTTTGGTTTAACTATTTTTTGTGATGAATATGGTGTCAAAAATATTTTTACTTTAGGTTAACTTAGTTTAGCTTAGATTAGTTCTAAAATTCAGTTGGTTTAAGTTTATAAGTGCTAAAATTCAAAATCAAGGTTTTAAGAAGTTGGTGTTTGAATCTGCCATAGTTTTGACAGATTGTGGTGTTCTTATTATTTGATATGTGATTTGTGAAATTGAATGCATATTTTTGAGTTTGTTTAAGTGATACTCTGGTTTTGGTTTTTTTGACAAGTTCTGTCAAAAATTCTCTAAGTATTTGTGTCTTTGATAAACAGCTTTTTAATTTGCCTTTTTCTTGCTTATCTTTTGTTCCAAATTGATTTTTGATTGTTGAAATATGTTCTTTGATAGCAATATTAATTTTGTTTTCGAGGTTTTAGGGTCTTAAGTTTCTGTTTGGTTTGCCTTATTTTTAAGCTAAATATGTCATTTTTCAACAATAAAAACCCTCAGCCAACGTGCATGAGTGAAAACAACTACTTTCTTTAGTAATTTTCCTAGCTTATTTAACTTGCAAACCCAAAAGTCTTTGCTGTTCTTAAAAGCCCATAAGCTGATCTTTCAAATGGTATAAGTTGCATTTCCATAAGGTTCCAATTTGTTGCTTATTTTTAAGTCCAAAAAGCTGTCTCTAGGCTGTTTGCTGTCATTTTGCCATTTTGCTTATTTGAAATTCTGTGCTTATTAGTTTGTTTTCAGTGCTTATTATTGTTCATGCTTACTTATTAGGTGTTAGTATAGGTCAATGTATGCTTATTTTACCTTTCCTTATGCTTATTTGCCATAAAAAATGCTTAACAGTTAAGAGTTGTGCTTAGTTGTTAAAAAGGGTTATCTGTCACTTTATTTGCTTAATCCTGTGCTTATTTTTGATTTTCAGCAAAAAGTCCAAGTTCTAAATTTGCTTATTTCTTTGTGTTTTATAAGATTTAAAAAAAAGAAAAAAAATAATATTTAGGAAAAAGGGAAGCCCAAGGTTCGAACCCTGGACCTCCCCCTTACCAACACACTTAGCCAAACACACTCACCGCTGCGCCCTTGGGACTTTTTCATTATAAGTCCCAAGTGGTTGGGTATTTAACCCATTCTTGGCCCATTAGTACTTCAAATAAGCCGTAGCTTATTTAAGAGCTTTTCGGGCTTATTTGACCAGCTGGCTGACCCAGCTTATTTTTCCTAGGACCTTTACCCCTTTTAGAACTTTCCTGGAATTTTTCATAATTTTTCATCTTAATTTGTTATTTTTAATAATTTTTCGTAGTTAAAAAATTTAAAAAGTCAAAAAAATAGAAAATTAATTTTTAAAAATACAAAAAAATAGTTTTTAGGTTTAAAATAAATATTTTGAGGTTTACAAGCATTAAAATCATTTTTATCACTTTTATATTTTTAATTTCATTTTTAAGCCTTTTAAATTAATTTTAGAAAATAGCTTTTAATTATAAAAAGTAGTGAAAAATAGTTTTCTGAGTTTTTATTACATTTTAGACTTTTCTAAGGTAGAATATCATTTTTTAGAATTTTTAAGTGTTAATTTGCTATTTTCTAGAATTTTTAATTAGTTAAATTAGTTTTTAAGTCATAATTAATTACTAAAAAGTCAAAAAAATATAAATCTTTTTTAGAAAATTTTCTTTTATCATTTTAAAGGTTTAGACACTAAGTTTGCATTTTTTTAGGGCTTAATTTTGCCTTAGTTGATAATTTAGGGTTTTTAGGTCCCGTTTAGGATTCCCGGTTTGCGTTTTTAGTTAAAATTTGTTTTCCCTTAATTGTTTTTAAGTGTTTGCCTTAATTTTTCCGTAGTTTTAGAAAACCAATCATAAATCTTGTTCCATTCAAGCATCGATTATCAAAACGCCTCTCGACTTTCAATTGCATTCCTCGTTGGGGATAACGACCCGGAAATCATACTTCCGGTTTACTACATTGAGAGATTTTTGATTCTTACCCTTATATATATATATATTTATATATTTATATATATATATATATATATATATATATATATATATATATATATATATATATATATATAATATTTATATTTATTTATATATATTTTAAAGGGTTGATCAAAATCAATCAGTTTTTGGCGCCACTGCCGGGGAGGATTGTATACGATTGTTGAGCCGTTTGACAATTTGTGTTTGAAGATCCTTCCGTGTGAAGTTATTTTGCTTATTTTCTTATAAAAAAATATACAAAAACATTTTTCATTTCTTTTATTAGTATATATAATATAAAAAAAATCAAAAAATTTAAAAATTGTGCATAAAAAAAGAAATAAAATTCACCATCAATATAATACTTTCAATTGAAGTATTATCATTAATAAGTTCCCGAACCAAAGATCAAAAAACTTACACTTTTGTGTCTCTCGCGATGGTACGGATCACCTTTGAAATTAAACAACTATATGAGGGGTTATAAGGGGTGTTCCTAGGAACTTATGACCATAAAGAAAAATTTTTTAATAGCTTGCGCTTTCAATACTCCTCCGCTCCTTTGTGCGTTTTTCTCTTTGAAGAGTTACCGAGAAGCGAGTTGATTATTAGGTTTAAGTGTCTTATCTCATTGTCCGTTATTAAAATATATTGTGAATACGTTGTTGAAAAACCAAAAAAATATATATAAAAAAAAGGAAAAAAAATTAGTATAAATTTTCTTTTTACATTTTAGTGCATGCCCGCCACTCGTTCTCATCTCGTAATTCCTAACCGTCTACAATCAACAAGTCCACCGCGACTATTGTTGAACCATTCATCTTGTGAAACCAATTGAAATTCAAACTCTTCCCGTATAGTCAGTTACGATGCGACAGAATAATCTTACTATGGCTCAATTGCTCGAAGCAACCAACCGAGTGTTACTGAGTGATGCATCGTTGTTCCCGAGATCACGCAGACAAAATTGAGCCTTAAGCATGGTTTGCATACCCTCGTTCAAAAAAAATAATTTTTTGGACATATCCATGACAAAGAAGACCCTCTTGCCCACATCCAGTTATTTCACACAAGATCACTTCATTGTTTAAGTGCCCGTCCGAGCGTTCGAGTACGTTCTGGTTAAGCTTTTGGATCTTTTCCCAATTTTCCCTCGAGGGTGACGACTACGGATTTGGCTTGAAAAAGAACCCCCTTCAATCGATTCTTACATGGGTGATCTTGTTTCGAATTATATATACAATTTTTTCCCTCCTTTCTATAAACAACAAATCTTTCTGAAATATGAAATCACGAGATTTCTACAACGTTTGTTGAAATTTTTACGACGTGCATGAGTCCGACTTTCAACGGATATTCTTCGGGCATGCCACTCATCATGGATTTTCGGAATTTACATCATTCTCGTTACTTTTCTATAATGCTTTGTTGAACTCTAATGATCAAGATTATTGAATTACGTCCGCGGGTTGGTTAATGTTTTGGATAAAAATGCCCGTGATTGCCTATGATATCATCGAGAGCCAATCCAAAGTTCGTATTTCACGTAAGAAATAAAGAAAAATCCCGGTTGTTGCCAAAGTCAGTGCGAGCACTTCTACCCCCGATATTTCTCCCGATGTTGCCGAACTTAAAGATATGATGAAAGCCTTACTTCTCGATAAGAAAAACCAATCTCAAGCTCTCGCTAGTACCTCCCCGATGAAAGCTGGTTGAGCGAATGTTGTGTTACCTTGCGGTGTTGGTGCTCATTCTTACCGAAATTGTCTCGCCACCGATGGCAACGTTTATGTCCGGCCACCGATGGCAACGTTTATCGTGACAGTATTCAAGAATATGTTTCCCAAGCCGCCACAGCTAATTTCAATCAAAGAAATACCGTTTACCGAGCCCCGATTGCTAATCAAATTCACCTCCTGGTTTTCCTCCCATTCAAAACCAAGGAAATAACCAAAACCGTTACAACCAAAACCAGGGGAATAATTACAACCAAGGCCAAATTTATCGACCCCCGGTTCACCAAGCTCCACCTTACCAAGCTCCGGCTCCGCAAACACAAGGTGTGTCGAAGGATGATTTTCAAAACTACGTCAAAGCTAATGATGCAGTTATGAGAAATATGCAAAATCAAAATCAAAACTTGCAAAATCAAATGACCAATTTAACGGACATGCTTTCCAAATTCGTGAATTCCAATACCGCTTCTACTTCAGGTTCAGGGACACTCCCTAGTAATACCATTACTAACCCGAAGGTAGACTTGAAGGGTATTACCACCCGAAGCGGTGTTGCTTATCAAGGGCCCACGATTCCTACTACTTCTTCTCCTTCTAGAGTAGTGGAACGTGAAACCGAGGTAACAAAAGACACAGTGCCTCCTACTAATAACGGAAGTACCAAAGACATCAAACCTCCGGTTGTCCAAGTTCAAACTCAAGTACCAAATTTTGAGCCCGATGTTGCTCCCGTTAGTGCTCCGAAGCCTAACCTGAAACCATCAATTCCGTATCCTTCGAGAAGAAATAATGAAAGGCGTCGTGAAAAAGCTAATGACCAAATTGAGAAATTTTATAAAATCTTTCAAGATATGAGTTTCGAAATTAGCTTAGCGGATGCTTTGATTCTTATGCCAAAATTTGCCTCGACTCTTAAAGCTTTAATCGGAAACAAAGAAAAATTAAGTGAAATGGCTAGAACTCCTTTGAATGAGCATTGCTCGGCGGTTATCCTCAACAAGTTACCCAAAAAACTTAGAGACCCTGGCAAATTTCTTATCCGTGTGATTTTCCCGAAATGGATGAGTGCTTAGCCTTGGCCGATCTTGGAGCTAAATAAATCTCTGCCATTAATCCGTGTGGAAAAAGCTTTCTACTTCTGGAGCTTCACCTCTACTTGTATGACTCTTGAACTTGCAGACCGTTCGATTACCCAACCGATCGGTATCGCCGAAGATGTCTACCTAAAAGTAGGAAAGTTCAAATTCCCGGCCGCCTTTTTAGTCGTAGACTTTGATGCCGATCCCCGAGTCCCTTAATTCTCGGGAGATCCTTCTTAAAGACCGGACGTGCTTTGATTGATGTATACGAAGGAGAATTAACCCTTCGTGTTGGAAAAGAAGCCGTAACATTCAATCTTGACCAAACTTTAAGATACTCCTCTAATTACGATGATATGACGGCAAACGCTTTTAATTATTATCTTATAGTTAAATCGCGTAAACTAAAAATCAACGCTCAATGTAAACGGACATCAAACAAATTAAAGTTTACATCAAGCAAGTGTTATATGATTATTAGGAGTATAATTTATAACTTTTCATAATTTATTTTTGTTGGTTACGTAAAACGCTTACGTTTCGCAATAAATTACATTCGGTCGTACCCGGAAGCACCTTTACCTATCTACACTCAAACAAATACCCACATTTATACCCAATACTCAAAATTTATTTATTTTTCTCACTTATATCTCTCTAAAACCGGACATGGGCTCTTACACATGAAATAAATCCTTTAATCCCTATTAAGTCTTTCCTATACATGTTAAACCTTACACAAAGTTGTACTTGGACACAAGTTGCTAGAAATTGTCAAGTCTTAGTACCTTTGGAGACCTTGAGCCATGGCCTCCTCCTAGGGAGGAGGAGAGCTCTTACACTTGTCCTCTTAAACCATTCACTCCCATGGTTTCACTTTAAGGTTGTTTCATAGTTTCCAAGTTACTATATAAAGAAAGCCCTAGTCCACCATTATACTCTTACTCTTTCTACAAACAAATCAAACCAAAAACACTCTCTTTTGAGCCCTAAACTCACGGCACACATTCAACAATTAGGGTTTCATTTTAATTTTGCAACCAAGGCAATCCAAGCATTCAAGTGTTCATTCTAAGGTTATCTAAGACTACTCAAGGTGTTGGCAAGCTTGGATTCGGGTTTAACAAGGAATTATCAAGAAAACATAATTAGGGTTTTCTTGATTAGGGTTTTGATTTTGAAGGCTTGATTGGGGTTTACATCTTGTGTTCATCATCCTACTTGACTTCTATAAGGTCTATTTAAAGTTTTCAATACTCATTCATTTATTTTCTATTGTATACATACTTGTTGCATTAGTTAATCACCACCTAGTTTCATTTTTAAGTCATATAAAGTATTTGATGATTTCATATGGACAAAGGACATGAACATTTAGAGGACTAAATACATGTGAATTATACGGTACAACACTTGGTAAAATAATGGTGCAAGGTTCTTAAATAAAATGATTGTAAAGTAGCTTATAAATTGAAAACCCTAATTATATCTTTATACATACTATTGGAATTCGAACCATAAACCCTATGTTTTATATTTTATAAAAATAGTGCTCTTTACAAGGATCGTGAGCATGTAAGGAACTCGAAAAACGGGATTATAACGAACAAGTTATGAATTTTACGAGTTATATATATTTAACTTTATAAAAACAATTTTATAAGCTGTGATGAACAGTAAAAGTTACTGTTCATCGGAGATAAAAATTCCATAAATGTAATATTTTGATAAAATTCCTTAATACGAACCCACGGACATAAAGAACTCGAAAAACGGAATTATAACGAACAAATTACGTAGTTTACAAGATATATATAATTAATTCTATAAAAACAATTTTTATAAACTGATGTGAATAGTAAATACTACTGTTCATCAGTGGTTTAAAATTTTATAAATATAATAAATTGATAAATTTTCTTAATACTAATCCAAGGACATAAGGATCTCGAGAAACGGAACTATAACGAACAAATTATGATTTAAACAAGTTATATATAATTAGTTTTATAAAAATAGTTTTGTAAGCTGTGATGAACAGTAAAAGTTACTGTTCATCAGGGGTATAAATTGTATAAATATAATATTTTGATAATTTTCCTTAATACGAACCCACGGACATAAAGAACTCGAAAAACGGAATTATAACGAACAAGTTACGTAGTTTACAAGATATATATAATTAATTCTATAAAAATATTTTTATAACTGTTATGAATAGTAAATGCTACTGTTCATCAGTGGTTTAAATTTTATAAATATAATATTTTGATAAATTTTCTTAATACTAATCCAAGGACATAAGGATCTCGAGAAACGGAGCTATAACGAACGAGTTATGATTTAAACAAGTTACACGTATTTAATTTTATAAAAATAATTTATATAAACTGTGATGAACAGTAAAAGTTACTGTTCATCAGGGGTCTAAACTTTATAAATATGATATTTTGATAAATCATTTTAATACGGAGACGTGGACATAAGAAACGTATAAAACGGAGTCGAAACGATAAAGATATGAAGTTTTAAAACTCGCGCGCATTACTTTTATTTTTATACAATCTTTTATAAAACAATTAATTTAATAATAAAATATCATTATTAAATCATACATTTTTTTACAAACGATGCGAGTTAATTAAATAATATTTTTCTTTTACGAATACAAGTACACATGATTCGCAAAATAGTACGTATATAAAATAACTCAAATGCAGATCTCAACCAAATGCCCTTAACCAAGGCAAAAAGGGTCAAAATCTACAAAAGGATAAAATATATGAGAATCAAATCAATGATAAAAAGATTCCGGAAGAGATATTCCCGGGTCGTATGTCCCAACGAGGCTGCAATTGAAATTTATCCTGGTTTGATGAGAAATTGAATGATGGAAACACTGATATAATTACAACTAAAATTAATTAAATAAAATCTAATTTAATCTACGGGAAACAAATATAGGAAATAGGGATCTTAAAAACTACGGGAAACAAAATTAGTTATAAGGAAATCCTAAAATTAAATCTAAATTAAATACGGGGAACAGAATAAGGTATCGGGAAACCTAAATATTAAAAATTAAGAAAAATAAATGCTAAATTAAATTAAAAATCAAAATTAAATTCTAATTAACTTAACTTGAAAAATAAAGAAAACTAGAACTAAAACGGAGGTCGTTTGAATGCTAAACGAAAAGAAACGGTAAAACGCACCCGGTAAAAACGGGTCTAAAACTGAAATTTAAGAAAAATTAAGCCTACACTAAATTTTATATTTTTCCTAGACACTAAATGACAAAAGAAAATTTTATAAAAAAGAAAAATATTTTTTTATTAATTTTTGGATTTTTTATGAATTTTTAAAGATTAAAAACTAATTAAAACTAAGAAAATAGAAAAAGACAAAAAATAAAAGTTATAAAAATTCTGAAAAAATAAAATTAAATAAAGAAAAAGTTAACAATTCTAAAAATATAAAAATGCCCAAATTTTACTGAATAAATTAAAAGTAATTAAACTAATTAAAATTAAACCTAATTTAATTAATTAAATTAAATAAAACTAACTAAAGTATAACTATAGGGACTAACAAGTGAATAGTACTTAAAGAACTAACGAAAAACAACAAAATAACAAGGGGGATTAACAGTTATAACTATGAAAAACAGAATTACACAAATGGTCCCTTGAAGTGGACCCCCGAGTACAAAAAGGGGGCAAACAGCTTATTATCAAAAAGCAATAAAAGCAAAGGTGATAAGGGGGCTTAAGGGAACAATTTCATAAAAGGGTGCATAACAAATAATGATATGTTATATTTCACAGAGCTTGCGGAACAAGTCTTCAAGATAATCTTTGTATGAAATATTGTAAATATCAATCATGTTGATTGATTCTCTTTGATGTTTATTAGAATAACTTAAGGTGTCATGTTTCATATTCAAGATTAATCTTTCATCACCGTCATGAAGAATCAATTCTTCTCTGTGCACGTTAATCAAAGCACGAGCGGTCCGAAGAAGGTCTTCCTAAGATAAAGGGAGAACTCCGAGGATCGCTTCCATGAATCCGAACGATGACCAAATCAGGCAAGGAATCGAGAACCTTCCAATCGGAACAAACATCCCGTGCGTTGGGCAATTCCATCCACTGGTGTAAGCCAACCAACCGGTAGCTAATTCAAGGTCTTCGGTGATTATAAGTTCGTGATAAACCTAACTTTTTTTTCCAAATCGAAGAGTGGCATCAAGTTGATACTAGGCACTTAGACCCATAAGCCTTGCAATTCTTGGTGAGCTTCACTAAAACTACACGGAATGAGAAATTTCCCCATAGGTCTCCAATTTTTCGGGTTAACTACTTAAGATTAACCGACTGAGGCAATTTTTTTATGAGGGTGTATTTGCGTATCTAATAAAAGTTTCTCCTTATTGGAAAGGAGAGCTTTAAGCATTTTCTGGTACTTCGGAATTAGAATTAATGCATCAATGAGAACAAAACATATAAACCAAAACTTGTACACTTGCTCAAAACAAGCCATTTTGTCTCCCCCTTGTCTAGAACACGCGACAAAGGATCCAAGGGGCTCGGGGTGCCTTCTTTTTGTGTCGGGTTTACTTAAATCTCAAAAACCGTGATTGTAGAATATTTCCCGAAGTTATTTAGCATTTTTATTCATCTTAAAAATATTTTCCAATAACTTAGAGTATTTACACGACATTTTTCCACATTATACTTCCCAAAAACTCATTTGAACATTAACGGACGTGTCGGGACTCGTTTTTTGGCATTTCTCACATTTCACGGTCAAACCACCTGGAAAATAGTCAACATAATAATACCTTCTAAAAAGGATTATTATACACCATTTAACCATCAAATATTACAATCACATAAATTCACCATCATCAACACGGTACAGGTTCTAATAAAATGACAAAAGTCAAATAGTCAAAGGACTAAATTAGAACATTCAAAACTCACAAAAAGGGCAAGGGTTACACCCGGAGTCAAAATTTGGCTTTATTATCTTTATTAGTAAAGCTATATTAGCCTTCGGACCTTTAAACAACTAAAACATCGAAAGCGAACCGACAGGAAACAATAGTCTTATTTCGACCTCGGTAATTTCCTTGACCTTTTTGAAGGCTGAGTCAACGGGAGCTAACCGTCAAGAAACAACAAATGTAACACCCCCAAATTGGGTCGCAGCGGAATATGGGTCCGGGGCGTGTTACTTCTCAGATCAATAACACAAGATAGGATCAGCCAAACACTTCTTAAGGTTCGACACGTGGAACGTGTCATGAACTCCATTCGACTCCTTAGGTGGTCTATGTATATAGGCTACAAGACCTACCTTCTTAATAATCTCAAAAGGTCCAACAAATCTAGGTGCTAGTTTCCCATTCTTCCCAAAGCGTACCACACCCTTCCAATGCGATACTTTGAGCAAGACATTGTCACATACACTAAACTCTAGAGGCTTCCTCCTCTTATCGGCATAACTTTTCTGGTGATCACGCGCAGCCTTAAGTCTATCCTTAATCTGCGAGATCTTCTCAGTGGTCTCTTGAACTAACTCAGGCCCTATCAACTGACCCTCTCTAATCTCTGCTCACATAATCGGGGAACGACACTTTCTACCATATAAAGCCTCAAACGGAGCACATCTCACACTAGAATGATAACTATTGTTATATGAAAACTCAACTAATGGAAGATGAACATCCCAACTTCCCCCGAAGTCTAGGACGCACGCTCTAAGCATGTCTTCCAAAGTCTAAATTATACGGTCACTCTAACTGTTAGTCTGAGGGTGATAAGCCGTACTCATGTCTAAACGGGTTCCTAATGCCTCTTGCATTGACTGCCAAAACCTTGACGTAAATCGACTATCACGATCAGATATGATCGAGATCGGCACACCATGCCTAGCAACAATCTCATTCAGATATAGCCTAGCTAACCTATCTATTTTATAATCCTCACGCATAGGTAGAAAATGAGCAAACTTAGTCAACCGGTCCACAATGACCCAGATTGTGTCATGCCCACTACTAGTCCTTGGTAACTTTGTAACAAAATCCATTGCTATCCCTTCCCATTTCCATTCGGGAATCTCAGGTTGCTGTAGTAGGCTAGACGGCCTCTGATGTTCAGCCTTAACCTTCAAATAAGTCAAACACCTACTAACATATACCCCTATAGCTTTCTTCATTCCCAACCACCAATACTTATCTTTAAGGTCATAATACATCTTATCAGCTCCTGGGTGTACAAAGTACTTCGACTTATAGGATTCGTCCATTATCAGGGTTCTCACATCACCCTTTAAAGGAACCCATATTCGATCCAGGTAGTACAAAGCTCCATCACTCCTATGTTCTATCATCTCATCTAAACCTTTTTGCAATCCTGCAGACTCATCACATGCCTCCTTCTGAGCCGCCAGTAACCTATCCTTGATACTCGACTGAAGGGTCATATTCATAGCTTGAACTCTCTTAGGTTTCACTCTTTCTTTCCTACTTAGTGCATCTGCTACTACATTCGCCTTACCAGGATGGTAGCGAATTTCATAGTCATAATCACTAAAAAGCTCTATCTAGCGACGTTGTGGCATGTTCAATTCGATCTGACTAAAGATGTGTTGGAGACTCTTATGATCGGTATATATGACGCTTTTTTTCCTATACAGATAATGTCTCCAGATCTTAAGGGCAAACACAACCGCACCCAGTTCCAAATCATAGGTGGTGTAATTCTTCTTATGAATTTTCAACTGCCTAGACGCATATGGTATAACCTTACCTCTTTGCATCAACACACAACCTAATCCTAAGCCAGACGCATCACAATATACCATAAAGTCTTTCGGTCCATCGGGGAGACCTAGAACATGTGCATTACAAAACTTATCCTTCAAAGTTTGAAATGCATTCTCCTGTTCCTCACCCTAATCATAAGTCTTACTTTTCTGAGTCAAGACAGTAAGTGGCTTAGCTATCTTAGAAAAGTTCTTAATGAATCTACGGTAATACCCTGCCAATCCTAAGAAGGAACAAACTTCAGACGGAGTTCTAGGGGCTTCCCAATTCTTTACAGCTTTAATCATACTAGGGTATACATGAATACCATCTCCATTAATCACATGTCTGGTAAACTATACTTCTCGCAACCAGAATTCACACTTGGTAAACTTAGCATACAATTTCTCTTTCTTGAGCAATTGTAAGACTAGTCCTAGGTGCACTTCATGCTCTTCCCGGGTCTTAGAATAAACCAAAATATCATCAATGAACACTATAACACAACGTTGTTGACACTCTTTATCCCATACAAATAATTTTTCCAAATCTTAAGTGCAAACACAATCGCACTCAGTTCTAAATCATGGGTGGTGTAATTCTTCTTATGGATTTTCAACTGCCTAGATGCATAAGCTATCACCTTATTTCTTTGCATCAACACACAACCTAATCCTAAGCCAAGCGTATCACAAAACACCACAAAATCTTTTGGTCCATTGGGGAGAGCTAGAACAGGTGCATTACACAACTTGTCCTTCAAAGTTTGAAATGCCCTTTCATTTTCCTAGGGAGTGGATAACGGTTCTTAATGGTCAACTTGTTCAGTTCTCTATAATCAATACACATCCTAAAGGAACCATCCTTTTTCTTTACAAACAATACCAGTGCTCTCTAAGGCGATGAGCTTGGTCGAATGAAACCCTTGTTCTGGAGTTCCTTGAGTTAACCCGACAACTCCTCCATTTCAGAAGGTGCCAATCGATAGAGATATTTCGCGACCGGTATTGCTCCAGGGACTAACTCAATACAAAATTTGATTTCTCGATTAGGTGGCAATCTTGATAGGTCATCCGGAAATACTTTGGGATAGTCTCTGACCACCACAATCTCTTCTTGCTTTTGTTCCTTAGTGTTAGCACTCCTTAGATATCTCATTTTCTCTTCCGGTCTTTCTCCTATAACTCTAAGTACTTTGCCGTCCCGTAGTGGTATTCTAACTACTTTCTCGTGACAAATTATCTTAGCCTTATGGTTACACAACCAATCCATTCCTATGACCATATTGAAACTCCCGCTTCCAAATGGTATCAAATTTATATCAAATACGTGACCTTCTATTTCTAGTTTGCATCCCTTAATGACCTTATCAATTTCTACTAGCTGCTCGCTAGCTATCCCAATCTCATAACTAAACCCTAAATCGTTAGGTTTTATGCCTAACAGAGGTATGCAACTAGGTGAAACAAAACTATAGTCGACACCAGAGTCAAATAAGGTTGTGGCATAATGATTGTTCAAGGTGAACGTACCCGTCGCGATGTTCGGGTCCTGGCGAGCCTCCTCTGCTCCCAACATAAATGCCCTTCCACGTGCCTGGTTACCATTGTTCCCACGACCCTCATTAACAGCCACGACTTGGTTCTAATGGTTTCCCCTTGGCCTTTGAGCCCGATTCAACCTAGCACATGCTGCCTTGACATGATCGGTACTACCACACTCGTAACAGGCCCTAGCAGTTGGGTTTCTAGCATTGATGGGGTTCACATTCCTAGGCACCACTCTATAATCCTTAGCAAAATATCCTGGGCGGTTACAGTTGAAACAAGTGTGACAGGGTGTCTCAGGTGGATGGTGATAGTTACAGGTGGTACACTTGGGTTTCGTACCCGTGCATTCTCTCCTAATAGGGTTTGCGATTGTAGCAAAATCATTTCCAGTCCTGGTTCTCTTGTTATCGTCCCTTCCATTCCTATCCTTGCCAGGTTCTCCCCCATTTCCTCTATTCTCATGCTTCTTTTTGATTGAACCATTCCTAAGGGCTTCATCAGTCAATGTGCTAGCAATCTGCATAGCCTTTTGAATGGTTAATGGTTTCATTGCCGCCACCATCCCTCGGATCTATGGAGCAAGGCCATATACGTACCTCTCAATCCTTCTTTTTTCCGGGGTTACTAAATGAGGAACTAACCTAGCCAACTCATGAAACCTATCAGTATACGCAGCATGGCCGGCCCCGACCATGGCATGATTCCATAACTCAGTTTCCAACTTCTGCATCTCATTACTAGGACAAAACTCTTCCCTCATCAATTCCTTAAAGTTATCCCATGACATACCTACAGCCACCTCTCGACCTAATGTACGAATCTGAGAATTCCACCATCTTACCGATAAAAGAACCAACAGTGTACTTCAGTTTTTGGTTATTCCCATAACCACTCATATCCCGAACTGACATCATCTTTTCAATCCAACGGGTGTAAACTACAACACCTCTTTTCCTATCATACTCCTTAGGGTTACAAGCTAAGAACTCCGTATAGGTACAACCCCTATGGTCGTTGTTCTTAGTGACATTCCTAACATCACCCCGGATGTTGTCATGATGGCATCGCCGTTTTGATTCATACCATTCCCTTGACCTCTACCTTGGTCGCCTACTTGGGCTATAATAGTGGGAAATAAATTTCGCAACTGCTGTGCAATAATGGTGGAGAAGTCGGGGACTCCGTAAACACCGTCATTCACCTCACTACCTTGGCTACCTACTTGGCTTGACCATCAATCCTACCATTACCTTGATCACCAGATCGACTTCTAGTTCTACCACCACCTCTACCAGCTCGTCCACCCGTTCCCCTTCCTCGTGATGCGACAGCATGCCGGCCAGCACTTCGGGTCGTCATCCTTGGCGGCATTATCTACACGAGGGAGAACATGGGCAACGTTAGGTAGGATGGAAAGGTTAAGTCATAGATGGTCTTAATATACCCATATATATCCACACACACACACACACACACACACACACACACACACACACACACACACACACATATATATATATATATGTCTATACACATATACGGCCCTAAGGTTTCAACACCGATTTGTGTGAACGATAATACTAAATACGCGCTAGTCGTGATACGTTTACAACTACGTTGGCCACTGTATTTATATCCGTATCCTTTCCCAGTCGTACCCAGTATTAGGCTCACCTATTTCAATGAATGACTTAACTAATACGATATACTATATAACCATATAAGCACGTATAAGCGGAACACCGCGCACATAGATCCTATGCGCAACTATATGAAGGTTCCTAGGTTATAGTCTAGGCCAAACCACCTAGTTCTCTATAACCTTGGCTCTGATTACCAATCTATCACACCTCGTCATAGTTGGAAACACGAGAATGCAACATAATGATCAATCATAACGCAAGATACAAAATAGAGAAATCTAAAATGCATAAATGAAAGTGTCATGATGACCATTAACCACAATAACTTTGAGTGATGACCCATCGAAGAACACAACAAATAGTCGCTTACAAATCCACTTGCCTACGCAGGGGTCCATACAAGTCTTAAACATTAATCCTCAAGAAAACAAATCCATAACACACTTCAAAAGCAAGACTTCTCAAACATGATCCATACAGGATATACTTAAAGTCTGCTATCACACATCTCAACCTTAACGATCATTCTCTTCACCTAAAAATGATACTCGAAAACGTCAACAATACTGTTGGTGAGCTCGTAGGTTTGAAGGAAACCTAGTCGTTGTGCCAATATCTTAAACAGTTGGACAATTGTGCAATATGACAGTAAATATATGCAAACAATCACAAACCCACAACTTAGCATCTCCGCTAATCACGTACCAAGGCCTAGCATCCCCACTAGTGTTATCACCAGCGTGTACCACCGCTCTTGGGGTCGCAACCCCGAGGTCATACGCACCTAAAATCCTACCAGCTGGAGCATTTACAATAGGACAGACCCTTCATAGACATAACAATTCCATGCTAATCACACTCATTTCCATACACCTCGATGCAGACAAGAACAATCATACCACATAATATTCACATAGCAGTCATAAGCACATAAATTGTCCAAAAAACCAAAACCACATTTCGCACAGTTCAAAAAACAATTCAAAACACATTTGAGTATCATTTTCCCCCAATAGAAAAGATTTAAAAAGTGAGGCTACGAGAACTCACCTCAAGCAAATGTCTCAACCAGCCAACTCAAAATCACATGAGCAAATGCAACGACGTTCGAACACGATCTAGTCCAATTAATGTTCCACTTAGACACTCATTTCCAAAACAGTTTTCAGGTTTGATGCATAGTGGTCAGATGCGCGTTGTACGATCACTCTTTACGTTTTTAGTGGTGTGATGGTTGACAACTTATCTTCAAAAATAACATACTTCCAACTCATACTTTTGTATAATATCTATACTTATACCTTGCTAATATAATAGATAAGTAATATAAGATGGTATATATATATATATAGGGTAGGGTTATAATAAAAAGAGTGTTATAATAAAATGGGTAAGAAGACATCCTAGTCAATGAATCAAATTTCATGAGAACAAAAGTAGCGGTAGCAGGATGGTAAATTAGGCAAACTTAAAGGGAAACTTCATAAAATATACACATACATCTAAACCATTCATTCCATCCCTGCCATTCTAGGATAACACTTTCTCTCTCTAAAATTCACATTTTCTCTTTCTAAAATTTCACACACCTCTTATCATAATTCTCTCTAATCAAACAACCTACTGATTTATTCATCATTGACGATCAATCCTACTGATTTATTCATCATCAACAAACAAACCTACTGATTGTTAATCATCAACGAACAACGAACTGCATCGATGTGTTATATTTTGAATCTACCAATCTAAAACGTAACCTACCAGATCTTACACCACATCGTAAGTATATTTTTGAATAATAATTTATCACTGCATCGCTTTTTATGTTTTTATTTATCTAACTATGTTATATTCAGAGTTTGATTCAAACAAACATCATGTTTTCTTTATATCTGGAACAAATTGTTAAAAAAATAGATAAAAAACATGTTTAAGAAAGTTGCATACAAGGTGTTTGATAAAATTTCTCAAATAGACTTTATAACTGTAATGCACTAAATTTACATTGTGATGCAGTTGTGTTTGAAATGTACTAGAAATTAAACTGTAATGTAGTAGGATGGATGTTGATGTTTGGTATGTGCTTAAATACACATACCTTTTACCTTTAAAAACGAGCTGAAATAACCAAAAACGGACTTAAAATGC